>JADANN010000219.1:0-77756 GCA_018806985.1 Angiostrongylus vasorum
CTTTGTAGATTCTTCAAGGTCATTGTTGGACATTTTAACGCTAAGATTGGACCAAGAAGAACGTCTGAAGAACGTCATATTGGGACACACGAATTAAAACGGAACGAACAGGGTGGCAGTTCTCTGAGTTTGTCATGGCGACCAAGAGCATCCATGGTAACTCGCAATTCCAGAAGCCCCCACCCTGAACGCTGGACTTGAAGGTCTCCCACTGGAGAGTACCATAACGAAATAGACCACATCATGATAAATAGGTTTTGCTAACCGATGTTGCTGTTGTTCCGAAATTTTACACGGGATGAGACCAACGCCCCCTTCAGTGCAGATCCTCTTTCTCGAAGGAAGGCGAAAAATGCAGCTAAATTCAAAAAACAAGGTCCAAAAACCACTATAAACTGGGACTTATTCAACTCATTTGTCCGCAGTTGGGAAGATGCCGCTGTCGATAACATCGGCGAGAGGGAAGATCGGCTCATTCAACATTTTCACGTTAGCGCTATGAAAGCTGAGAATTCGAAAGTCACAAAGAGACCCTTGCCTCCAGAAACACTCCAACTGATACGCCAGCATGGAATCGCACGAGCTGCAGGCAACTGCGAACTAATCTCCGAACTTGCAAAACAATGCAGACATGCGATAAAAGAAGATCTTAAAGAGAGAAGAGCAGCAGTAATGGTCGAAGGTTCAGAGGCTGCGAAAAACATTCGCGAACCCCACCGAAGCTTCGCCAATTACAAGACCAAGATGATTGCACTCCGACGCCCAGACGGAGCAGTTACAACGTCCAGAAAGGCAATGGAGAGAATCATTAACGAATACTACTCAGATCTCTTTGATAGCAAGGTCCACCTTCTGTCATATGAAATTAAAGAGGATGGATAAGTTGTAGCACCGGTTCTCCCTTCCGAAGTTCGATATGCCATTTCGTCGGTGAAAAATCGAACAGCACCTGGCCAGGACAGGATAAGACCAAAACACCCGAAGAACCTTCCGCCGCTCTTCGTTGAATTATTTGCTCGGCTCATCACACGTCACCTCTCTGAGTGCAGCGTCCCTCCCCTTTTCAGTGGAAGACCAGCAAGACCGTGCTAGTGTTCAGGAAGGGTGACCTCCACCACATCGGCAACTATCGTCCAATCTGCTTGCTGTCTGTCGTGTACAAAGCCTTTCGCTCCAGTCATCCTAGAGAGGATTGACTGAACACTGGATGAAAGGACAGCCATGTGAGCAAGCAGAGTTTCGAAAAGGATTTAGTACGATGGAGCACATCCACACGACAAGAAGACCCACTGAAGTATCGCGAGAGTGCATAAGACCGCTCTGTCTCACTTTCATCGATTTGAAGAAGGCTTTTGACTCAATTGAGATTGAAGCAGTCATGGAAGCCCCTTGATAGTCAGGCAGTTCCTACTCAGTATGTAAAGATTCTTCGTGAGCTGTGCAAAAATTACTCAACGAAAATATCACGATTCTACAACGATATCAACATCGACGTCAAAAGAGGGGGTTAGGCAAATCGGTACCATCTCGCCAAAATTATTTACCGCAACCGTCCAGAACGTCATGCGAACATTGGAATGGGATAATACGGGAGTGAAAATCGATGGTTGGCAGTTACAACATCTTCGCTTTGCTGATGACACCGTTCCTATAACACCAAATATTAGCCAAGCGGAACGAATGCTTGCCGACTTTGATAAGCCTGCCAAAAGATTGGTCTCCGACTAAATCTCGTATGCCCCATTCACGCTCAATGGAACGCGTACTTTCGAGTGCTCCAGTTAAGTCTATCTAGGTCGGGAAATCAACATTATGGCCGGCTCAGCTCCAGAGTAGGGCAGAAGGAAACGAGCAGCGTGGTGAGCTAACAAGAGCATCGAGGATGCAACTAAGAGAAGAAAGAACACCCGACTCAGTGCCCACCTTTTCGACTCAACGGTACTTCCTGCCCTAACATAGGCGTTAGAAATCTGGTCGCTACATAAGCAGGATGAAAGATCACTTAGCGTTATTGAACGCGCAGTCGAAAGGACGATGCTAGGAGTATCCTGTTCCACGCAAGTAAAGGAAGGGATCCGAAGCTCCGACCTGCGTCAACCATCAAAAATCAACGATACCGTTCTGTAGGCCAATCAGTCGAAGATAAGGTGGACCGGACACGTAATGCGTATTAATGACAACCGGTCGACAAGAACCGTTAGTGACTGGATTCCTCGTGATGTCAAACGCACTGTAGGAAGATTACTGACCCAATGGTTAGAGTTCTTTACGAAAAACCTGGAAGAAAGATATGATGCTCAACGAGTCCCAAGAACGAGGTGAATCTTCTGGCTACTCTTGCACACGACAGGGCAAATGGATGATTTACTGGTGCCCACTCGAGTTACTCGACGGTCAACGGGACTGCAGGTGATACAGTTGATCGAATGTCGCAGAATGCTGGACTACGCTCTTCTTCCTGGAGTCCTGAAATAGCCCGGCCGGAGTGTTCTCATTTGGATTGCATAGAGTGAAACCTTCCCGGACAACTACGTTACCAATTTACCGACGTGAGTGTGATGAGAGGATTGGTGGACCTGGAGCGGAATCGAGGAACAACAGCGTTCGTGATGATCGGCATTACTATCGCTATGCTATCTTGTATAAAAGCACTTATTAAATATTAAAATCATTTCAGTGACAATGTTTTAAAATAGGCAGAACGCCATCAGCAAGCAGATTTTTTAAGAACCTTGTTTTTTTTACAAGCGGTTAAAATTTCTCATTACTGGCTTTTTTCTATGTTTGCACTGCTTTTTCGTCATGAGGGCGACGAGACCTTTCTAGGACTCTTAAAAATGCTTATTGTAAATGGAAATAATTTATTTGTTAGAGTTTCGTTGAGAAGTGAGGGAGAGCATGCTCCGATTACGTAGAATAAAGTTGAACATAATCAATTTTGAGCATTTTACCGTTTTCATGACTCCTTCCAGGCCACTTCGCCATCCTCATCTATCGCTTCCGCTTCGATAGCTTCGGCAAAAATAACTTTGTGGTTACCTCTTTTAAAAAATATGAACCTAGATTTAAATGGTTTTCTTCCCTCACGCACGTTGTTTGGGCTCAAATTAATCTGGTCCTCGATGGTGCACTAGAAGTGAATTTTTGTCACGATATGACATCATTTAAGGAGAGGATTTCAGCGCGTGTTGCATTAATTTCTCTTTGCAAACTTCATTTATGAAGCTTCGGATTGTTATGTTGCTTGAAGTGGCGTTTTCGGATTTTTTTCCACCTTCATTCTTTCTGTAAGTTATTCCACACTGCCGAGTCGGAAATTCTAAAGTTGCTGTAATGGGGCACTTTAATACCCTCATGAGAGGTTATCGTCAACTTCAGTGGATTACGGTGATCAAGCAGGTACTTGACAGGTCTGGTCCCAATTTCAAGAGCTCACATATATGGGGGTACTGGTTGAACGGGGCCTGTTCGAACCACAGCCTTATGCGTGTTGATCGGTGCACCACTGCCTCCAATAGTGATGCTTTAAATTATCAGCAGTACGAATTACTAGCTATACCAACTGCAGTAATAATAGTCAAAAGTTCTAAGCACGCACTTCCCATTGAAAGCTTTCGACATTATTGCAGACACAAAGGATATTGCACCGTCTTCTCACAGGTAATTCATTTCCACATTTATTTCTAAATATAAACGCTTTTGCAATGAACACGCTTTTGTTTTTTTAAAGCGCTTTTGCGTTATCAGTGTAACCTCCTTAAAAGTTATAAACTTACATCCCATATTTGCTGGTTGGTTAACAGTTACCCGCGTGCATTGCAGTGGGTTATAACTGACTTGAACAGCCAGTTGATTCAAAATGATTGAGATTATAGCATCAGAGAGACCAGCACTGCGACCTTGCCGTTCGAGAACATCGATAACCTCAACAAATTTCTTCACCACCAGGTAGGAATTTAGTTTATATGGAAGCGTTCCTAATCATATTGTATTGAATTATGATGACAAAATGTGTTGAAACTAAAGCCCTGAAGAAGATTCTAGAAAACTGAATTTATTTTCTTCACTCTTCTAGAAATCGAGGAAGGATAGGGACTTCTTCAAATCGAAATGTTATAAACTCACTGCTTGCATTATAAGACGTGACACAAATGCCTGAGCTCCTCCCTCGCTATTTGCAATGCCAGCAACCTGTGCAGGGACATTGGGTGCGGTGGAGTAGACCATGGCCACTGGCAAGGTAAAGCCGGTGATATTGAAGTTCCTGGTTCTTGCTGCAAGAAAATTCCGTAGTATTGTGTTTAATAATTAAAAAATATTCCAACTTCTGATGTTTAAAATTGGAAATCTTCTCATCAAAAGGCTTATGTTAAGACAGTTCCTGAATAGTAATGAAGTGTTAGAAACATTCAATCCGTTTGCTCCTAAGCATTTCGTATTTAAAATTACAAATCTATGTATTACGATGACGATTTTCCATTTATTACCTTGACCTGGTGGCATCGTCCCACACCCCAACACTATCGAGGCGGTCGCTAGCAGCGGAGTCACAAGAGCCAGGAGTCTGGTCATATTTCTAAGGCAAGTTGTTTTTGTTCGCTAAAAAGTGTAACAAGTACTGTAAACTAGGATGAAAACAAATAATTCTTTGTTCCAACGATGAACAAACACGAGGTTTTTTGATTTATTCCTTATTTGGAAATGAGACAACGTAGCTTTGAGCCGCTGGAAACAAATATTCTCCTTTTCAGATCAAATATTTCAAGAAGCAGCAGCTGATTTAGCATTCAACACTTGCTCTTCAGTGACGTCAACGAGGAAGACGTTTTTGCACCTCTTTCACTTTCTAAGAGCATAAGTTCCCAGCTCACTGGATTCAAAGCGTATTCCCTCAGAGCGCCTTTCGTGCTAGTTTCTGTTGTCGCGAGGCCCAAGAAGCTGGTTAGTGAGATTAACTGTATGCCAAATATTAAAAGAGAGTCGTACGTAAGCGCGATCAGTTAACAGAAATTCCAAAGAATGGGCTAATTCTTCAGGTGCCACGACATAAATTTGGTTCCCGCATTCTCGCTTTTGTTACTGTGGCATAAAGTCCTTAGTTTCCCACAAATAAAGAAATTCACAATCGAGAAGACGGCTCTTTTACAATTGCACTTTTTAGAAGGAATCTGTCAGTGAAGGTATCGATTGATGAGAACGAAGCACAACCTCCTCTGTTGAACTTTCTTTGCAGCAAGTTCCCTAACCTTCCAAGAACATTCGAGATAGTCTCATCCTCTCAGTGGCCTTTCCCGTTTAATAGGGCAACAAAATCTCCCTTTTTTGTTGTGAAGGTTGACTGGAAGATAGAGTAACAACTTCTGCAGTATTTTGCTAAAGGATTTGAAAATAAGCGAGCATGAAATGTCACTAAAAATCGATCAATAAGAGAAAGGAAAGGCGAAATCGCGCCAGAATTGATCATGGACAAAATAACTACATTATGGCACTAGGTTTTTTGCATGAAGCACAAGAGTCCTACATTTCGTGGAATTGTCAATGCATAGAGATCAGAAAAAATGTGTTTCTTCTAAAGAAAGTGGTTGACATAACACTGAGCTGACGCTTCTCAGGCAGCTTTGTAAACATGCCAGCTTTTTTAATAAAGGGGATGTTTATGCAGCGCCGCCACCAACATCTCGGAATTTCTCCAGAAAACAGAATTCGTTGTTGTACACTCCGTGTAATGGAGTCTCATTTCGTTTATGTAATTCTTGCGAACTCTTGACTGGTTTAACTCATTTCTGTAGGTGTCAGGAACACGACAGAAAGATTGAAATGTTGCCTTCTTATAATAGATGTAGATGTATAATTCAGTTTATTCAGTATCTTAAGTTTTCGAAGTAATCCGAATTTTTTTTAACAGAAACAGCGTTGCGAAGACATTGCTAATTCTTCCTAGAATAAGAATTCCACAAAACCACATTCAACGCGACTTCAGAATTTTCGTTCTCGGATGAGGCAGAAACTTTTCACCGCTGCAGAAAACTGCTGCGTGGCACAGATGGCTTGGTTTCTGAAGAGCTGTTCAATGGCAGATGCACACCACGAGAATTCGATGTTATTTCGGAATACATTTCATTCACTTTGTGTTCAGATTATGGTAGTAATCAAAGTAGTGGGTGAAGGTGAAGGGACTGCTCATTTCCAATACTTCGGCGAGAGTTCTCCAATTCGAAACGTAATGAAATCAGATTTGTCTGTTTAGTAGATGGCATATCGGAAACAACATCGGCCCTGCTGAATTACCATCCTTATCACTGGTGTTCTACGTGTTTTGATTGATGCTGAATTAGCAGCTCCATGTTCTCTTAGTTTAATTGCTGGTCGACGAGCCGTTCACCACAGTATTCCTCTTGCTTTTTTACTGCAATTTTGTACCAAGCCCATGAAGCCTTGCATATTCACGAAATTACATAAGAAAGTCCTTGGCGATTAAAGGTCGTTGAAGTAAAGCATAAACAGTGCTGGTTACTAGTCTCTTCCTCTGGGCTAAGAAACACTGCAGTGCAGATTTTTTCACTCCTCATAGAATACCCAGTACTTTTTTCAAGAAGCACTGCTTCTGGGCAATTGAGACAATAGCGGATATTGTTTCCATTACGAACGCGTTAATCAAAGAAAAAATTTTTTTCGCGCAAAGATTGTGTACGTGACGGGGAAGAAGAAGAACCGCGTTTACTACTAGTGGAAATTATTGGTACTACATGAGAATGAGAAGATTTGTAAGAGGAACCATTACACTAGCCAGGAGTTCAAGAGTGATTTAACTAAGACAGTCACCTACCGACATCTTCGTTGCTGATGAGGATGGCTTTTCTTTTTGCCACAGAATGTTTTATTACTTCACTTCTTGAACGCTTATTTCCATACTTAAATATCAATTTTAGCATGTTCTGAAACACAAGATCTCAAGAGAGATGTATCTCAAGTTTCATCATTTTGCAAAATTTTATCGTTATGGTCTTTTCTTAAAGGTCATGAGCGGCCATCGTTCCGAAATGTCGTTTTATGCGCACTACTGCAAGTAAAAGTTCTTCTAGGGACGTAAAAGTTTACAATTGTGATTTAACGAAGAAAATTTCGCTTTAGTTGCCGACTATGTTTTATTAAAGCCAAAAATCAACTATGGGTCATGTATTAGAAACGAAAAAGAGAGATCGACTATGCATTATATTCGAAGTACTCGATAAAAAAAGCGGGCACTGGCGACTGTTGTGGTACGATTTCGATGGATTTGCGTATCGACCCAGAAAAGCCACTGCTTGAGAATACCGCCATCAAAACATGCTGTAAAAGCATATAAAGTTTTCTTAAGTAATGTTTTAGATCAAAATATACGGTCTGTTATTTAAAAGAAAGTGCTACAGAGAACATCGGCTGTCCGCACTTTGTTACCTCTGCTGGTTTAACGTTCACGTCGTTACTGTGATTATAATTTCGCCTACGCATTGAAAGCTTATTGACGTGCAGACATTATCACTGGTAGGCTGAACCATTTCATAAAATCACTGAATCGCTATTCAGAAGACGACGTTTCGCTTGTCTTTGTTCTTAAAGGCATTCTGCAAACGGATCCACATTGGATGACTAGGGATTATTCTGAAAGCCATTTAGACTTCCATGCGACTCGCTTTCCATTTATAGTGTTTTAGGGTTTATCTCAACACCAATATTTTGTTGTCAATTCTCCCACTCTAAATGTAACACATCATGTTTTCCGAGCGCGAATGACAAATCGGGAGCGCCACCGGCGCTGAATAATCGTCGTTCTGTTTATGAGATTTTTATGAACGACGAATAAAGCTGAATAAGCCATTTCGAATCGTTTCAATTGAATTGCTGATCGGCGAGCAGTTTTGCGACAGACCGCTGTTGTGGTTTCATTAGTAAAATTTTGATTGCCTGTGAATCTCAATAATCTCAGAGAATAGAGAAAAACCACCGAGCTACCAAGATTCCAGTTGAAATTCCTGCGAACACTACATATCACTTCGAAATCACAATACGTACAGTTTAATAGCACTTTCCCAGTGTGCTGTATGTAAAATCGTTGCTCTCAAAAGGAAACAAATGCGAGCAGAAGACAAGCAAAGACAAAAAACAATTCTAGAGACTTGAAAACCTTTTCGTTTCGATGCAGCAAAAAAATTTTTTACTAAACTAAACAGTTTCTGTAGGTACCGCAAACTTCTGTAGATCTTGACTGAAGGTGAAATTAACTTTACCATTAATGGTGTAACCTTGACGACCTTGGTTAACACTGGTGAAGCCGCACTTCTTGCTTACGTCAACACCACTCACTCTCCCAGGGACGGGGGAACAGTAAATTTCTCTAGATTTGTTAAAATCTTACAAATAAGTGTATTTTTCTTACATCCGAGTCACCTCGAGCCACATAACGAGGCCTGAGAATGAGCTTTAAATTTATGATAATTCCATAACGGTTTAGTTTTAGGACCTTTCCTATATCTCCACATTGGTTGTTTAACAACATGAAGAAATAAAGTCCTTTTACTTATCTAAACTTATTTTTTTATATTTGTTGAGCGACCGGCTTGAATGGAAAGATTACAAAAAATATTACCGTTCCAAATTCTTCATATTTTTTATCATATGTTCCCCAGATCGACTTTCTGTTAAAATCTGTATTGGATTATAAATCTGTTGTTCTCTTTTTTTGCAGCAGTCGAGAGGTTCTTATTCAGCACACCTTTATTTCTTTACAAGTATAACAGACACAACACAATCGCCTTCTTCAGAGCTTGGGAGGATACACTAATACGTAATTCACTACGTCAAACGCTTCAAAAACGCAAACAGAAAGATGAACATCTAAACAATAATTACGCGATCACCAGATTCTTCAAAACCCACCGTGTTCATCTATTTTTCACTAAGGAAGGGCAGCCTCTTAGAGTTACATATGATTGCTGCACCACCCCACATCAAAAAATGAAAAAAATCAGTTCTGAGATACAGAGCTAGATCACGCGTTATCTCAGGGCATCCTTTCCTGCTATTCATTCTTGGATTTTTGGAATTCATCCAAAAAACCTCGAGAAATTTGCGCGTTGGTGTTTTAGTCTCCCGTGCGATGATAGCGACTTTTACATCAAAATCTTTTCCGCTATGTTTTTGTTTCCTATGCGTACCTAGTGGCGTGCCTTGTTTCGTTTTTCGTTCGCCATGTGGGTGTTCTTTTGTTCGGATACATAGAGGTCTGCCCCCATTTCGCCAATATATTCGTCTCCGCAAGTATCAGGTATATCGTACCTGAACTCATGGAATCACCGACCCTGCCATAAGGGCAAATTACGCAATTCTGTGTTTCACATAGACTGTCATATAGGCGGTTACGAACCAGTTGACGACGAAGACTATTCGGTGGAATTTCACTTATAGCTACCGATTCCTTTAGATCTGCCCTTCTTAAGGATCGCTTCACCGCTACATTTATTTCATCGCTAATAAAGGGCAAGGTGAACGGGACTGTTTCGGCCAAACCCTTCGTTTTGGGGGCGTCGCTCTCCTTCTAATCTTATGTCGTGGGGTTACTACTTCGTAGCCATTGGAGATGGCTATTTGCCGAACGAAGTTGCGCGACTCTTCCTTTAGTTCTCTACTTTTTGCATACAGAGGTGGCTGTTCGAAACATGTTTCTTCAATCTCCCTCTTTGTGTGTGAAAGATGAGAGCAGAGGAAATGAACGAGGATGTTCTTGTTACTTGGCTTTGTCATGTACCTGCTACTTGATAGGTTCTTTTATTTGAACGTTTAAAAACGGAAGCCAGTTCTTTCTCGGTTTCTCCCGGGTGAATTTAATGTACTCAGACTACTCATTCAATAATTCGAAGCATTTGTCCATCTCTTCCTTCGTAGAGAAGTTGACAAAACAGTCATCTATATATCTTTAGTAAAGTACCGGCCGGAGATCGATAACCAGTGCCTCTATTTTAGACATGGACGCAATGGTGAGAGTCGGTTCCAACCGCTGTCCCATTGCCAGCCCTCTAATTTGCACGTAATATTTTCCAGATCATCTGAAGATCGAACAATTTAGGTACTGTTTTAAGGGAGCCATGATGTGCTGAATGGAGAAGCCATGCATACTTATTCCTGCTTCATGTCCAACAAAAAGTTCGAGGATGGCTTGCGTTGCAGAGTCTTTCGATACGTTGGTGCACAACGCAGTAACGCCGAAGGACTCCATCACGCACTCTTTACTAGGAGACGCGTTACGTAGACGTTCTAGGAACACTTGGGTGTTCGTGAGGTGAGCTGGAATATGTCTGAGCAACAGCGAAAGTATTAGGCTTAAAAACCAGGTTATTCTCTCCGTTGGCCCGCCTGCACAACTGATTATGGGTCTAACGTGAATGATGACGGATTGGTTGACGTAAGATCATCAGTTGATGTTAACTTATGTGTTTTAATAAGTTGGTATAAGACGGGTCATGTTTGTCTATTGAATTTAAAGTGCGAAATAACCAATGGTTTTATGCCAGCACCCCTTGCTACATTGGCCCACTGATTATTTAGTTTCGGCTTTGCCTTCTGTATTCTCTTTCAGACGATGGGCGATAAAGTGTAACATCATTAAGATGTTCCTGCGTTATCTTAACATCTAATTTCCGAAGAATAACTACGAAGTCTCCCCCCATTATCACTAACTGATAGTCTAGTTACTTTTAAATTTATTAATCCTCTAATTTCTCGTATACCACATTTCTGTGAGGCTGTGAGGTTAGAGATGAATTTTCTACCGCGACAGTGATTAAGGTTTTTCGAGAACGACCATCGTCTGAAAACATGCGGAATTTTGTATCGATTTCAACGTCAGTGTCCTGCTGCCTAAAGAACGCTCTAGGGAAAGGAGACGGTGTTATTCTCGCCACCTCTTGATTTTCATTTTTTGCTCGATATTTCTTTTTTGGCCTGATATCGGAGTCGATCTTGAAACTCATACAAACTGCATGCGATCCTACGCACGGTTGCTTTAGAAATGGGTTGTGATGGTGGAAAGTTCGTGCCCAATTTTAATAATGGTCGCGCGCTCTCAGTTATGGTCATGCTCCCAAGTACGGTGACCCTAGATTTTCTTGGTGCATTATCGACCCTATTTTGACTCCTATCATAAGTGTAATGTCGTCTGTATTATCTTGGCTTTGCTACTAACATATTTCTTGAAAAAATTAGGAACTGACCTGCCACAAACAATGCTGTTTAATTTCGTTGCCTAGGTGGAAAGCTCAGACACTGGTTCATAAGGAGGAGAACACCATTTTACGACAGAAAATTCTTGCTTGTGTAACGCCTTATTCTTTATAAAGGCAATAATTGCTATGTCGTCTATATCTTAAAAAGTACCCTTGTTGAAATCATACTGCCTTAACTCTTTGTTCACTGGCTTTCTTTTTTTCGTAGCAGAGTGCTGTGTGAAAGAAGCTTAGAACTTCAAGCGAGTTCTAATCTGCAACTACTTTTGTTTCAGAGACGAGAAACCAGGAGCCTTGGTTAGGGTGTGAAGAGCACGTCATACTTCGAAAAAAAGTAATTGCGGGTTCGAAGCCACACAAGGGTTCCGAGCTTTGCTGATTTCTTACAGTCCTAACGGTATCCTTTGTTGAGTTGAGGCAGGTTGATAGTCTGATGAACTCGCCGAACACCGAATCACTACAACAACAATAACAACTGGCACCAACCTTGCGTCAGCTCGAAAAGGGCAGTTCATAAGGTTTCACTAGCTAATTATTAACGGCAAACTATACACAAGTCGGTCTTTCGAATTGTGTCATGGTTTCTCAGCCATGAACCTGCGATGGAAAGCCTACGTAAAAACACCCGTGTTGAGCAAGACGAAGTGGATAGATTGGAAACTTATATTAAGAGTGTTAAGGTAAATAAAGGAAAATTTCCCACTTACACGCTCACTTTATCAAAAATGTTTTCAGATATAATCAGAAATCAGTTAAATTTATTGAACTGGTTAAGAATATAATTCTAGGAGTGCGCCTTCTGACGAAAGTAAGAAGTAAAGGCTGTGGGGATCACTATATCGGTGGTTACATAATTCAGTTTGCTCTAAGATACTTAAAACGTCGAAATTTAGTGTTCTTCAAGCAACAAAGTTTATTGGAGGATTATGGTTGCCGAGTGAAGAGTTTAATGCAGCCTACTCTAATCGTAGGCCCTCAACGATGCGGATGGAGAGAAACGTGCAAGCCGATAATAAAGGTATTTCTTGAAAGAAAAACGTTGAAAACGTTTTAGTTTTCAAGCCTGGCCGACAATGAGTTCTCCTTCACCAGGATCTAGCGACGTGGCAACTACAGAGTCCACATCGATCATTGTTGAAAAGAACGAGTCTCTTAATCATCTTTAATCGTCTCATTCTAATCACGAACTACCGCTCATCGGTGGTACGTAGGTTATTTCAGCATTGAATTGAGCGAAAGTGAACAACACACTTCCAAGCCCGACGAGGTGCTTTATAATCCTTCCATTCAAGATCGCTGTTCAACACACGTTCAATTAAGTGGAAAACGCATTTTTGTTGTTCTTAGTCAACCTACGAGGAGACATAACAGTCCCAAACCAGACAGTGATGGAATTGCTACAAATTAAAACTCATTTCCACAGTTCCTTTGACAGCTAGAGAAGACACGAGCTCCAGAAATATGCACTCATTGAAATTATTATCAAAAATTGATCCGATCCGCGCTCCTAATTTCCTTACAAATCTTCCATGCCTAATAGGCATGCAAACAACCTACCAAAAAAAAACGCGCACAGTTCAGACAAACGATTTAACCAGTGGAGAGTTGCATCCTCCTAATTCATAATGAACTAAAAGAGAAAGTAAAATTTGGTAACGATGATCTAGAATGACACTTGTTATTAAACCAGCTGTTAGATTGTTGTTGCTTTTTAGGAGCGAGTAGCGAATGAGATTCCACAGCTCTTTTGCCTAGAATAAGAAATTTAGCTAGCTGCCATATGAACGAAGACAGTTGGTAATGGAGTGGAACAATATCTGGCAAAAAAATAGCTAGCGACAGTAAGTACGCTAACAAGTGCTGTCATCCAATTTAAAATATATAGAGAAAAACAGTATATGGATATCATAGATATAATATCATTACATTTAAAATCCACCCATTAGTGCTGTCTTCTAACCATTACAACGTATATCTCGAAATATGAATTCGACGTACTGAAAAAACTCGTTTTAGAAAACAGAAAACTAAAAATAAAAAGAAGATCAGATGGTTAGAAACTTGAACCACCTTTACTATTGTTTCCACGCGACTGGCGGTGTTAACAGTGTCCCCAAACGGAGAGTATCAAGTCGTCGTAATACCTACTATTCTAGTCATTATTGGTCCTAAAACGATTGCACACATAAGTATGAAAAAATGATATCCAATGAAGCTGTACATTTAATTTGAGCTAAGTAATTCTTCGTGTTCTTGTTGAGCAAACACGAGGTGTAATTTTTATTGTAGGCAAAGGAGCTGTGGAATCTCATTCGCTGTCGCTCCTAAAAAGCAGCAACTATCTAACAGCTGATTTAATAACAAGTGTCATTCTAGATCATCGTTACCAAATCTTAGTTTCTCTTTTTGGTTCATTATGAATTGGGAGGATGCAACTCTCCATTGGTTAAATCGTTTGTCTGAACTGTGCACGTTATTTTTTTGGCAGGTTGTTTGTGTGCCCATTAAGCATGGAAGATTTGTAAGGGAAATTAGGAGCGGAGATCACTTCACAAAGGCTATAAACGAATTCTGCGCACTCTGATACCAACAATTCATGATGACTTATTTTTCGCTCTTAGTGGAACTTAAAAAACATGGTTCCTTCTACAAATTCTAAAAAAAATGTTCTAAAAGCATGCTCTTCAACTATGTGTACAGTAGAGAAGAATTTTTACAGTGAACCCATTAGTGCCATAAATGATTGCCATTTCATTAGTACCAAATCTGTGATTGAAATACCAGCCCTTCGCAATTTTGACCACAATTTCCTTTTCGACGTCGTTTATTAAATATATAATTCTATTTCTCAATATTTCTGTTAAGCCCAACACGAGGCGTTACTTTATTCTTCGTTTCGTTACATCTGAAACTTCGGCAGTATCGCTTTGTCAGAGGCTGGAAAGCAATACTGATGTGCAATCTACTACGCCAAACGCTTCAGTAACAAAAAAAAGAAAGATTAAAATCTATGTGGCAGCCACCTGATGGCCGGCTTCTCGAAAACTTAACGTTTTGTTAAGTTCCTTCGGCTAAGGAAGAAAGATCACGTGTGATGTCGCCCCACATCTGCATCGAATTTTGATGAGGGGTTGTGCACTTATCAACCACATGCGACTCTGATCAGCTGTTCTTCCTCATTGGAAGGCACGTAAATAACGGTAGGTTTTTTCGAGAAGGTGTTGATCATGTGGTTGCTATATAGGTTTTCATCTTTTTGTATGGTTATTGCTGCTCTCTGAAGAATGCGATGGTGCCGAAACATGAGCTTAAACGAAATAACGAATAAAGTAACACCTCATGTTTGCTCAAGAATATCAGGAATTATTTGATCATTGCCGCGGTTAATAGAAAGTCGGCGTGGGGATGCACGATTTTAGTCGACAATAGTTATAGTTAACATCGTTATTTAAGAGACTGCGCTTCCGTTGGTTTGTCTTGAACCTTCGTTCCCAGGAAACCACGGATTACTGCTCGGATCTGCTGGAAACGCCATTCATTTTGTCCCAGCCGTAAAGGGTTTTTGTCACGTCACCCTGATGCTTTGGACCTAAAACAACGGCATTTTGAAAGTGTTGCATCTAAGCTACAGGGGATGCTGTATGGTGCACCAGCACAGCTGCTTACCCTATGTGTTCAGCTCAAGTCATGAACTTGAAATTGTGATATCAACATAACAGCTAACTGGAGAATTAGTGCTGTACCCATTACAAACTAGGCATTTTATAGCTGAGCAGTGTTGATGAGCTTTCTTAACTAAGAAACTAAAAGGCTTAGTGCATTTCGTTTTCAATATAGACCATATTTTTATCATGTGCTACAATACGTCTTGCCTGCGGGAGCCCAATAACATAGATGCAAAGCAATTCAGAGGCTTGTTTGGAGACCTGTTCACGATCTCAGTGGTTGTGGTACTACATAATCCCTAGCAGCAGGTACATCATTCAAGTAATTAAATAAAAAAAAAGATAAAATGGACAAAAAAACAACAAATTGATGAGTTAATAAAAAAAATCTAGTAAGATAGATCAACAACAGCGTGACGGAGCTGCTATCAGTAAACTTTTATAAAACATGACATTAAAAAAAAACAAGCGAATAATGCTGGTTAAACAAAGAGACACCATCTTTGGTTTCGTTCCTGAGTCATTTCTACGACAAAGCCACCGATTACACCTCTCTTCAAGATCTTCATTGACAATTATCGCTCCTTAGATTCTTAAAAGATTCAAAACCTTCCAGTACTTGGGAAAAATTTCGTGCTACACTCAGCATCAACATATTAAGGTTTTTTTTTATCGAATATGATCTAAATATGGCGAACGTATTCTTTACTTGCCGACCATCACAAATCCTTGTATGAGAAGCATAAAACAGATCACCTCAATGCAAATCTATAGTAGTCTTGTGGCCATAAATCTAACTTTTTAGTTCCATTAAGTCCTTATGGTGCACTATGTATTAATCTTCGGATAGGTACACATTTGTGCAAAAAACGAAAGAGCTGTAGTTAAGCCAATAACGGGCAATAGTAGGATCACGGTAATCACGATTGCTTCAACTATGTATGTTCCTCGCCACACATTGTCTACTAAATTTGCAGACACTTTCATACTTTGTAAATAACATTAGCCAGCCGGTACTAACAAAGGCTAATATGGTATTTGCGATATTTGAATGAATTTTTTGAATTTTTGCAAAATGTAATAAGAAAATCTTTGCACAGTCAAAAACACAAAACTATGGAACAAAGCAGCTTGTGGAGTAAAGTACTTCTTTAAGAAAATTGCCAAAGTCAACATAAAATAAAATTCAACTTTTTCCCACGGACTGCTAATTTTTCTTTCTTCGAGTTGTTGTTGAACTGAAACGAGTAAACTGAGTTGATAAATTGCATGCTCTGAGAACAAAATTTTATATTACGAGTACTCATTACGGTGCTTTTATTCTGTACTGCTTTTTAGTGAGGCGTATATACATGTCTGATTTTTGCATCGATTTCCTCTTTAAAAAACTCATGCTTCGAGCAGCACTGTATAACCCACCTCATAAAACGACGACAGTGGAAATAATTTAATACTTCGAGAAGCAAGCAAAGGCAATAATACTAGTAGATTAGATTAGATTACTAGACGTACAAACCAGCGTGAGTGGTTTCCACTCATAGAATGGAAAACAATTCTACCACAGTAAGTCTTTATATGCTCATTTCATCTGAAGATGCTGACGTTACGTTGTAAAAGTTTTCTGGCTGGGTTTTTTTCTTTTTACTTAGTTGATCGACGGTCCCATGCAGATCATCGTGCAAGATATTGGACCTGGATAACCATAAATATTTCATATTTCATGATTTCTGCATGCTTCATGATTTACAAAAGCTGTTTTTTCGGATGAGTTCATTTTGTTCATGAGAGACCGTTTCTTGCAGAGAAAGCGACCACCAAGGAGAATGTTGATGTGGAAGAGAATAGAAATCTCCGTTGCACTCGAACGCCGTTTTTTTGGCATTTCCAAGCGTGATTTCGCTGCGACAAGATATTAAGCCGTAGTAGAGGAAACATATATAGTGAGTTCTAGTGTACGGATCTAAACAGGTACAAATTCACTGTTTTCTTGGTGTGCAAACACGAGGTGATTTTGGGATAATAGCTCACTATCCTCGCAGGGGGGACCCAAAACATCATCGCGTAAAAACTTTCAAAGCGTCTTGGATAAATTTCAAAAGTTCAAGAATGAATGGTACGGTGGAGTGTTCTGTGATCACACGCCACTTCGAGCCATTTCTCAGGCTGATTCTTTGACCTGAGCTAGGCAGGTTCCTTAGCCATGTAAGAGTCGTGTGTTCGGCTTCAATCAAACAACTGAAGAACTCGCAAAGAACAAGGTAGTAAATGCTTAAAAGAGGCTGTTTATTATGGGAATGAAAAAATTGTGTTTTAGGTCTTACCTGCTAAGCTTATACATGTGTGTTGAGCTTATGAAAGTCTTCTGCTGAATAGGTACTATGGCGACTTGACCTTTCCTCTGCTATTATGATTGAATAAATGCTGTAATATGAACCTCGTACTTGCTTCTCAACATAGAAGCTTTTCGTATGCTTGAAAATGAAATTGTGATATCCTACCTTTCGCGTAGCCTAATTTTTTGACGCCATTTTTCAGAGCTTTTGAAGATTTGTTTCCAGACAGTGCATGGAATGGTAATAGCGCTTCAAACAGATAGAGCAATAGAGAGGGCTTTAATTTGTAAGTATTTTAAGATTTCGACTTGTTGTGTAGTACTTGGAAATTACTCGGAGTTACCAAAAAAAAATAAACTGATGTACAGTTCTGTGTGTCGGATATAAATAGATGAATTTTCACCGTAATTGTTCGACTTTTCATTTCCAATCACTATCTTGAATTACTGTTGTTTTATGACCTGGGAACCATTACCTCCATACGGCTTCACTTTTTTTTCAAAATATAGGCAAACAGCAAATAAATTTGTCCAAACTTTTTTCATTTAAAAAGTATTACTAGTTCCATGACAAGCAAGAAATACTCCGGTACAAAATGACTGTATCATACTAATGGAGTTGCTGGAAGGAAGGGGTGCCACGGAATATATGGAGTTTTTCAGAACCCAACCAGAAAACGGAATATTGAATGTGAATTTCGGGAAAAACAAACTCTTAGCTTTCTCTTGACCGACTTCTTCCTGCTCTATGAGTCCTTAAATGGAACCATTTTTAAGTGACTGAAAAGTTTCTGATAAAACGGAACCTATTTGTGATGCGATTGAATGCTGCAGCTGTTTAAAAACTGTAGTGTGTTTCGTGAGAGATATAAAGACAAGACCTGGTCCTCATACATCCTCGATACCGCCACAGTTGGCGAAAGCGCCGTTACCAATACGAGGACCCTTAATTTATCCTATTTGCTGAAAGAGAACATGCAACAACATTAAAACTATTGATTTAGATCTTAACCTGCCACCAACGATCATCATTATACGCGAGCAGTTCTAGTGTCTTGCCTTCGCTGATAAAGAGCGTAACCTCTGTGCGTGAATGTCTGACATCATCTGTTTCATTGTAGACTCGCCATAAAACAGAACTGAGAAGAAAACACCGAAGAGTAGGATAATGGCGATTACTGCAGACAAAGGACGTAGAAGTGACTTAGTATCACAATAATTATATCTTACAGCGATTTTGCCACTATTTTTATTCAAGCCCCATAAACACGAAAGCTGAGGTTCAGCCGCCTTAGAATATTAATGATAGCCTCATAAAACTAACGACTACAATGTCGTCGTAAGCAAAATGGCCAACGGTCATTAACCTTTCACAATTGCACAGTTGGCTTAAAATTTGCAACACATTTCAAGAATTGACCGTTTTCTTGATGAGCACACACGAAGTTTTTATTGTGGTGTTTATTCACAGTTGCTGACCACGGATTTCCCTCATAAGGAGAACTCGTCCCGGTAAATCGCGGTGCAACGTGACGCGTCCGCAGAAGGCGAATAGGGCATTTATCGCGGGACTAAAAAGCGAGCTAATTATTCCATGAGACGCATGTGGATAAAGTAGATGGAACCGTTTCTGCTGGGCCAAAATAGAAGATACCTTCTGTGTCTACGGGGGACGTATTGATGCATGCGTTCGTGGGTTTGTTCTCGCTTATACGGATTGTATTCAACAGGTCAAACTGTTCCCAAAGTTCAGTATTTCTGCTGCTGTTCTTCTTTTTATTTTCAATTCGGTGAATTGGTTAATTCTTAATGATTGGAAATGTGCAACAATCTTGCCATGATTACTGTTCATAAGGTTCATGCCTGGGCACTGCAGTCTCTGTGATGAGCAGTGTACGTTGTCGCGATATAATGTGTCGCTTGTGGTTAGCTCCTACTATTTGATAACATAGTTTAGATGGGATTTTTTGGAAAGGATTATTATTAAATTTCGATCGCAATGCTTTATTCGGTCCCAGATTACCATCCGAAAAGAAAAAATTCCGAAACGACGTTCGTCCGAATAGGATTTGTGGATACACGTTGTTACAGTTGGGATCGATGGTGAGTTTAATATTGTCTGATAAAGGTATTTCCCATCCTTTTGGCTGAGGCGAATACATTTTAGAGGCTTGGCTAAGGTCTTGATTCTGGTTATTGTAATTTCCGTATTTGTTCCTTAAAAACGCACAGTTTTACTGTGGTAATTTCACACATCTTTTTAAGTTCGTTAAGAGCTCCCAATGTGTTAATTCTGTGAAATCGGAATTTTGTAAATTAAGACCTTTAGCTAATTCGTTGGTAATGAAGGACCGGTGACATTCCTTACCAAGCAAGAAATCTGTTAGCCCTCGTGTCTGAGTAGATGGGTTGAAGATCTGTGCTTGTTTTGCTAAAATTTGGACATTTGTTGTATCTTCCTTCACGGCGCAAAGTATGACCGTATCGATTTCGTAGCTTTCTTGAGATTCGCCTTCAATGATTTTTGATGGCTTAGGCTTCTTGCTTTTTGCAGAATTAACTGACGACACCACCTGTATAACCTGTATTCCCGTTGACCGTCGAGTGACTCGGGCGAGCGCCAGTAAATCCTCCATTTTTCCCTCTCGCGTGCAAGAGTAGCCCTGTGGGTTCTGCTCGGTCTAGGGACTCGTCGAGCATCATATTTTGCTTCTAGAGTCTTCATGAAAAACTATGACCATCGGGTTGGTGGTCTTCCTGCATTCAATTTAACATCCCGAGGAATCCAGTTACTAACGGCTCTTGCCCATCGGTTGTCATTCATACGCACTACGTGGCCCACCTTATCTTCGACTGTTTGGCGTACAGAACGCTATCGTTGATTTTTTGATGGTTGATGCAGATCGGAGCTTTGGATCTTTCTCCTGCTTGTTTGACACGAGATGCTCCTAGCATCGTCCATTCGAATGCGCGTTTAGCAACCTGAGTTCTTTTTCGTCCTGTTTAGGCGGCGACCAAGTTTCCGACGCACAGGACGTACCGTTAAGTCGAAAAGGTGGGCACCGAGTCGGGATGTTCTTTGTCCTCTTCACTATATCCTCGAGGCTCTTGAAAGCTTCCCCAAAGCCGCTCGTTTCCTTCCGCTCAGCTCTGCAGCTAAGTCATTCATCATATTGATTTCCCGACCTAGATAGATACAACTGGAGCATTCGGAGATAAACGTTCCATTGAGCGTGAATGAGGCATTCAAAAGAAATTCGTTCTTCATTAACATCGCTTTTTGTGAGATTTACACGAAGACCAATTCCGCTTGGCTAATGTGTTGTGTTATAAGGACTATGTCATCAGCAAAAGCGAAGATAATGTAACCGCCGACTTTTCACTCCAATATTATCCAATACCAGTGTTCACATGACATTCTGGATGGCGCTAAATAATTTTGGCCGGATGGTACCGCCTTGCCTAACTCACCTTTTGACGTTAATGTTAATATCGTTGTAGAATGGTGATATCGTGGTTGTAAAATTTTTGTACAGCTCACGAGGAATCTTAATGTATTGAGTAGGGACTCCCTTGAGTATCAATTCCATGACTGCTTCTACCTCACTTGAATCAAAGGCCTTCTGTAAATCGATGAACGTGAGACAGACCGATCTTTTGACTCTCGCGATGTTTCAATGTGCATTGTTATCGTTTGGATGTGGTCCATCGTACTAAATCCTTTTCGAAACCCTGCTTGCTCACATGGCTGTCCTTGGTCCAGTGTTCTGTCAGTGTCGTCTTTAGGACGACTGGAGTGAAAAGTTTGTAGAAGGCAGACGGCGAGCACATTGGGCGATAGTTGCTGATATCGTGTAGGTTGAACAATAACACGGTCCTGTTGGTCTTCTACAGAGTACTGACCTTGCATTCAGACAGGCAACGTGTGGAGAGCCGAGACAGTGTGTTTACGAGGACTGGCGAAAGGTTCTTCAGGTGTTCTGACCTCATCCTGTCCGAACCTGGTGCTATTCGACTTTTCGCCGACAAAATGGCATGCCGGATTTCGAAAAGGAGAAACGGTGGCACAACGTATCCATCATCCTTTGTTTCATGTGACGGAAGGTGGACGTTTTTGTCGAAGAGATCTGAGTAGTACTCGTAAACGACATTCTCCATTGCCTTTCTAGACGCTGTAACTGTTCTGTCGGAGTGTCGGAGTGCAATCATCTTGGTCTTGTAATTGGCGTAGCTTCGGTGGGCTTTCCGAGTACTTTTCACAGCTTCTGCAGCTTCGACCATTACTGCTGCTCATCTATCTTTAAGACCTTTTTTTTATCGCTTGCCTGCATTGTTTTACAAATTCAAACGTTAGTTCGCGGCTCCCGTGCAGCCAGTGCGATTGCACGCTGGTGTATCATCTCGAGTGTTTCTGGAGACAGACGCCTTTTGGTGAGTATCGAAATTTGGGCTTTCTTAGCGCTAACTTGAAGGTGTTGAATGAGCCCATCGTATTCTTCGTCGATGATATCGACAACGGCATCTTCCCAACAGCCGACTAATGAGTTGAATAAGTCCCAGTTTACGGTGGTTCTGGGACTTCGGGTTTTGAATTTAGCGGCTTTTTTCTCCTTTGCGCGAGAAAAAGAATCTTGCACGAAGGAGACGATGGTCCGATCTCGTGTAGAATTTTGGGACAAGATCATCGGTTAGACAAAAACTCTCAACTTAATATGATGTGGTCTATTTCGTTATATTACGCTCCATTGGGAGATTCCCACGTCCAGCGTTGAGGGTGGGGGTTTTCGGAATTGCGAGTTACCACTGATTGTCTTGGTCGCCATGATAAACTCAGACAGCCGCTCACCCTGTTCGTTCCATTCTAATCAATGGGTCCCAATGTGACGTTTTTCAGACTTTCTTCTTGGTCCAATCTTGGCAATCATGGCAGTTGAAATCTCCAATGGTGAACTTGAAGAATGTATGGTCTTCTCTGTAGAACTTCTTCAAGTCCTTATTGATTTTGGCGCGTAAAAGACGAAGATTGTCAAATACGGTTGTCTGACGACATAATGGTTAATTTTGCTTTTTCTTTTATCTTTCTGGCCTATTTTTGAGCTATAAAAGTGATGTTCTTTTAACGGTTGTAACAGTTTGCAAATAGATGTGTTCTGTCCACGTTTATTGCATGCGTGGCAGCATCCTCTTCTGCGAGTCAAACTTTGGTGAAACGTTGAAGCGCAGTTATAAGAATGATTTAGCTCATTTTCATTTTGTATTCTTCCATCCTACGCTTGCCTTTTTGCGGCCGATTGGAAAATATCCTACTGTTTCGCAATAAAAAACATGGATATATCATGCTTGTGGGTGTGCGATTCTGAGTTTTAAAAGGTTCCATTGGGGTTCTATTTATAGCACCTCTAAAGTCTGATTTGACAACGACTTTTTTTTACAGCAGGTGATGTTGCTTGAGCTCCTTCCTTTATATACTCATTGATAGGTTTTAAAAGACAGTTGGCTTTTTAATGTTCCATCCGATTCATGACTCTTTTAATCCAGTGCGTGTTTTTGAACGCTTGTCGTGAATTTTGCAAGGAGTTAGCTTTGTTAAAGTACATAAAAGATAAAAGCTTTCGCCGATGACTAATCCCCAAGGGATGAGCCATGCATTCGACTTTACTAAGCATCGTTGAAGGCGATTGAATGCATATCTTGCCTTTTCAATGACTCGCGGTGGCCTACCGATGTATCGAGCCAGTCCTGCTCCACTCCCAGACAAGTCTAGTAACAGTTCGCCGAACCCGGAGGGACGAAACGTTTGGTGAGGTTTAGGGTGGAAATCGATCCCATGTGTATGGCAAGGCGCCTCCGACCACTGCACCACATTCGCCCTGTAAGTAAATACTATCTACAAATTCTGAATTCTGTTATAGTTCGCTGATTATGACGAACAAATACTCACACAATGTTTCCTGATCTTCAAGGCGGTCACTATTCGCTTGTGTTCTTATACACGACTGAGTAGTTCGTCTACCAGATCTTCTTTGTTACCGTACTTAAGCTTTAAACGGGTGATAACCGTCTAATTGGATTCTCGTGTTATTCTGTATTGACGAAAGCTTCTGTTTTCCTTCATGAATATCTAACAAATAGTCTATTTTTAAGAAGACGTCTATTTCTTTTGAGTGCACTAAATGGTTGAACGCTCTCCAGAATATGTCCCACTCCCATAGTTCTCTACAGAATTTTGGAATAGGGATAGGTGGCAAGTTTGCTGCTGGTGGACTGAGATTTATGCTACTTGGAACGTTGTTTTTTAGAAGAAGAACTTTTTCCCTTTTGAGCATTGTCATGCAAAAAAAGTGGCACTTTCCGTTAACATTCCAGTTAGTCACCAACAACTTTCAAGATATCGTGCCCTCGAAGCCAATAATAGGGCAACATCGTTTTGTGGACATGTGGAACAGATTCCAATAATTTGGTAGGTTGCTGTCTTTATGGGAAGCAAGAGGGCTTTTTGTTTGCGATCTCAACCGAATTTCGATTCGGTGTTGCAACTCACCAGCGTAGACATTAAGAAAACCTTGATTGTGCAAACGATTTAAATGCTCAGGAAGAAACATCAACTTAAACCTTAAACGGCTCATCTAAAAGTTAAGGGTGCTTATGTAGAAAGGGAACCAAAACGAAAGTGAACTGACTAATTAATTGCAAAACACCTCAAATTGACAACATCGTACGTGAGCTGCTACTAGTAGGCTTTTTCCTCAAAAAGATGAAATCAAAATGAAACAGTAGAAGAAAATCAGTTTCAGTTATCGTTACCGGATCCTCTAGACCGGCCCTTCTTAAGCAGCGTTTATAGCTGCACTTACATCATTTGAGATGAAGGGTAGTATAAACGGGACCATTTTATCGTTAGAGTTGTCGTTTGGAGGCCTAGGATTTCCTCTACACCTGTCCCGAGCTACAGTTTCGTAGCCATTAGAAATGGCTATTTGCCGCGCCAAGTTCCGGGACTCCTCCCTCTGCTCTCTTCCCGTGCACACGATGGTTGCTGTTCGAAACATGTTTCTTACCAGCGCCCTTTTCGTGTGAGAGGGGTGAGAAAAGAGGTAATTAACCAAGATGTTTTTACTACTTTGCTTTCGATACCATTTCGTAACGTAGCTGTTTTCTGATAGGTTAATTTGCACGTTCAGAAATGGAAGCCAGTTTTCTTTCGGTTTCTCTCGGGTGAACTTGATATACTCTGACTGTTCATTCAACAACTCGAAACATTTGTCCATTTCCTCTTGTGTTGAACAAATGACCAAGCAGTCGTCTACATATCTACAGTAGAGTAACGGCCCGTGATCGATTACTGATGCTTCCACCTTAGACATGAATGCAATGACAAGGCTTGGTGCCAGTCGTTGCCCCATTGCCAGCCCTCTCTTTTGTGCCTAACACCTCCCGGACCATCTGAAGGTTGAGCAGTTTAGGCACTCCTTTAAGAGTGTCATCAACTGCTGAATCGAGAAGCCATGCATGTTTATTGCTCCTTCATGTTGCATAAGGAGCTCGTGGATGTCTTGCATAGCGGGAGTCATTCGACGCGTTTGTATAGAGGGCGGAGACGTCGAAGGACTCCGTCACGTATGTGCTGTTGGGCTGCGCAGTACGTAGACGATCCAGGAACATTTGAGTGTTCGTTAGATGGGCTGGAATGTACTTCAACAACTGGGTAAGTATTAGTGTTATTAACCACGTTATTCTCTCCGTTGGCCCGTCTACACAGCTAATGATTAGTCTAACCTTAAACAATGATGGATCGGTAGACGCAATATTATTGCTGGATACTAACTTATGGGTCTTGATGAGTAAGTACAGGATGGGACATGTTGGTAGGTCAACTTTGAGTTGAGAGATAACTGGTGGTTTTAACCCAGCCGCTTTTGCCATCTTAACCCATTCGTTGTTTAACTTTCGGTATGTATTGACTTTTAAATTCCTTCTCAGACGATGGACGAAAAAGGGAAGCATCTTCAAGGTGCTTTTCCGTTATCTCAACATCTAACTGATGGGGAATTACAACGAACTCTCCAACCTTATCACTAGTCGATAGTCTTATGTTTTTCGATACTATCACCTCTCGTACCCCCCCCGCATACAACGTTTTTGCATTTCAGTGTGGTAAGAGCAGTATCTCTTCGCACGATAGTGATTAAGGACCTTGAAAGTTTCATTCGTGAACGTCCGAAATTTAACGTCAACTTCATTACTGGATTCTTGTTGTCTAAAGAACGGTTGAGGAGATGGTGGTAGTGGTAGTGCCCTTACTTGTTGTTGTTCTCGCCTATTTAGCGCTTCATCCCTAGCTTTTTTGCGGAGTCTACCTTGAAGTTCATGCAAACTACATGCAACCCTACCCAAGGTTACCTCAGAAATGGGTTCAGATGGTGAGAAACTCGGTCCCAATTCTAATAACGAGCGCGCACCGTCAGGGAGAGTTATGCCTCCTAACACGGTTAGCCTTGGATTTTCTTGCACATTATCTTTCCTATTGTGACCTGTTTGATGTTCGTTAGCGGTATTTCTGTGCGCTCTTGAGGCCGTGTTATGCGATTTACTCAAAAGGTCTTCGAATTTTCTCCGCAAAGCTACTTTAGCATTAGACCTAATAGAGTTGGAAATCAACACTGACCTACCCACTATTCTCCTCCAGAGGCGGTCCTCCAAATACTGAGCACAAAATTTTTTCCTTCGTCTCGCACTTCTTCCACTTGGCGAACATCTCGTTTTGTCGGCTTCGTAGACAGCTGCGTAGTATTCGCAATTCGATGTCCAGTACTCGGTGGCTATCCTATGGCAGTCCGCATATTTCGTGTAGTCGTTTTTGGTTTTTATGAATTTTGGAACGACTTGGTGTTTCAGGCAGCGGCGAAGAAAATGTATCGCCTGTTGAGCTATGACGATCTTTTGTCTAAGTGACAGTGCTTCTTTTGCAAGTCGGAAGTATCTTGCTGGTACATCTTGCAGTAACTCCCACGTCCGACTTTCTATTATGCTCGGCATTGATTGAATAGTTTTTTCTGCAATATTCAAACTACTTCAATGACAACGTTTTAAAGTAGTTAGAACATTTTCGACGAGTAGAGTTTTTTAAAAACTTGTTTTTTGTTCGAGTAATGGTTTAAATTTCTTACTAGTGGTCCTCCTTCTTCTAGCTTCGTACTAGTTTGTCGTAAGACTATACGTGGCCATAAACACTTAAAATTGCTTATTGGAAGTAAAGAAATGACATATCTGGCAAAGTTTTCTAGGAAGGTAACGGACAAGTACTCAATTTATGTGGAAAAAAAAGTTGAACATGGCAAAATTTGAGCATTTCAGCGTTTTCACGACTTCTTCCGAAACACTTCACCTTACTCATCTGTCGTTTTCCCTTCTATATCGCCAGAAAAACTTACTTTGTCGTAGCCTCAATTGAAAAAAGACGAAATTGGATTTAAATGGTTCTTTTTTCCTTAGTTGCAGCGTTTAGGCTGGAATTAATTGGGACAGCGGATAGTCTCGATGGTGTACTACAACTGATTCTTTTTTGCCACAATATAACATCATACATTGTGCAGATCCTAGCCCTTCTTGCATTCTTTTTCTTCTCTTTTCAAATATAATTCAAGAATGTTTTCGGCCTATTATGTAGCCTCGAGTGCCTTTTTTGAGGGTTTTTTCTTCCACATTCTTTCTTTCTGCACGTTCTGCGTGTGTTGCTGGAGCAGATCGTTCCGGAAATCCTGGGACAACCGTGATAGGGCACCTTCATGACAAGTAGTCGTTAACCTTTCTAGATCTCAGTGAACGAGCAGATGCTGGACAAGTATCGTGCTAATTAACGTAAATTAATTACGTAAAAGGATCACTTAACAAAAATTTTCAAAAGAAGGGGCAGTTCTTCAGGTGCCACGTCTTAAATTGGGTTCCCACCGCCTCATTTGTGATGCTGCTGCGTCATGAAATCCCATCTTCCCTACATTTAAAGTGATTTACGATCTCCTTTGCATGTCTACTTTTCAGAAAAAAATTTGTGGAAGATGTTTTCGATTCAAAACCAATACACGACTTTCAGTTTGGAACACTCTTGGCAACAATTTTCTAAGAAGCAAAAATTTCACCTGTTAAGCCATGGCCTCCCCACGTAGTCTCTCCCAGTTTTCAAAGTACAGCTGTGAAATCTCCATTGTTGATGGAGGAGCAAACCAATGGCCTAAACAAAGTCTATTTCATAATTTCACTGAAGAATTTAAAAACGGGTGTAGAATAAGTTGACACCACGAATCCATCAATATGAGGAAGAAGATAGGAAACCAATTTAGAATAGATCATAGAAAAAAACAGATGCTCTAAGGCATCAGAATTTGTCCCTAGACAGAGGGATCCTTCATTTTGTTGGAATTACCAATACCAGAATCCACCACCGTCCTGGTATCAAATTAGTCGCATGCTGGCAAATCCCCACTCCCTCTGCTCGCCCCTCCACAAGGGCTGCCGCTGCCTGTGGTAATGAGGACCTGACGCACACTTTGGCCAGGCTGACCTCGGGATTCCAGTGAACCACAATGGCTTGACTAGCAAATCTCCGAAAAAATTGGAGCCCGCACAGCCTATGAGGACGGGCCATTCAGGTATCAAGTATCAAGTAAGTACCAGTGCATATAGAAGAGAAAAGAAATTGGGCGTTCCTGAAAGCCGAGGTAACACTGAGCTGAGACGTCCTTGGTGACCTTTTTTAACGTTCCAAGTTCCTAGGAAACCTGAATGTTTATGAAGCGCCGCCAATTTCTCGCAATTTCTCCATGATGTGCGGACAAAACAATATTTGCTAGTGTGTTTTTCGTATACTGAACTCTCCTCACACTCGTTTAACGTTCACAAACTCTTCATTGAATTTCTATCATTTCTGCAGGTGTTTGGGAAAGGATCACCAGAAAAAGTCGAAATCTAGCCTTCTTATAGTAGTAAGTGGCCAGTTCGATTTATTCATCAGTACATGTTTTTTGAAGTATCCAAAATTTTTTAAATAAAACAGTTCTGTAATAATTGCATGATCTTACTGGAAAAAGAACTGCTCAGAACATCATTGAAAACGATTCCACTATTTTCGCTGGCCGATGACAGTAGATTTTGTTGTTCATTTGACAAAACTGCTGTGTAGCACACGATGGTTTGGCCATCGAATTTTGAAAAACTGTTAAATAACGGCTCCATCTCATGCGAAAAAAAAGAAATTTGTTGTGGAAAACACTTCTTTCATTGTGTGAACCGCACTACGGTAATGATGGAAGTATTGAAGTTAGCGAGAATTCTCCGATTCAGAATGTAACGAATTCTCTTGTGTTTTTTCTCCTGGATGACAAATCGAACGCACCGTCAGCAGCGTAGGATTACCGGCACTGTTATGAGTTTTTGAACACTAAATAAAGATGAATAAGCAGTTCCATATTGCTTTCGTTGATTTGACGAGAAACAGTTTGTTTTTGTCACAGCATTATCCTAGCATTTCGAATGCGATATCGTAGAAACTCAGCGAACTTCATCGAATGTAGAAATATGCCACATTTAGCTCCTCCCAATGAAGCCTAAACGGCGTAAATTGTACAACTTATTCATGACGGTATAGAAAGTATTCCAATAAGAGTGTTATCACTTTTCCTCTCCATTGACCTACTCAATAGAAGTTTTTTCGACTAGTGCTAATTCCAAGACTACAGAAACAACACTACCTATGAGTTCTACTGCCGACACAATGACCAGAAATCTTCGCTGAAAAGTGACACATATGTGGTGATAAATATAGAAATCCACATTTATTCTCAAAAGACACTTGTAGCACCGCATAAAGCTAATAAGGTTTGAAGGAAGAACCACTGCGTTCATCAAGACTTTGGTCATAACAGAGGGTGATTTGAGCACTTTCAGACTCTCAATGCTGGAAGGCGTTTCCACATTTTCTGCAGCGAATATTTCATATATGCATTTCTTATCGGCTTACTGCCATATTTCACTGCTAGTTTTGTGAAGCAATAGAGTTAGGGTAATCTCAGAACAGAAAAAAAATAGCGAACGTTCCATCACTGTGCGAATCTGTTTCGTCGAAAATCATTTAGGTGGAGTTGCTTCATAGGATTGTTTAATGTTGATTGCTACATGGAATCATCAAGTTGTTTTTGGAATCATCCCACTTCCCTCGCGATTTAATCTAAAATTTTTTAGCTTACTAGAAATTCGGTTTTTTTGTCATCAATCACAAATAAGGCTACTGAATTCGGCGAATATAGCAGTTACTTGTATACAGTACCAGTAATGTAGAACCAAGTGGTGGACGCTCACCTGTTTGCTATTCAGCAGGTAGTGGTTAAGCTTCCGTATACAAATGGTGATTACTATGATACAATTGTGAATTGAACTACGTCCCAACAGTAAAAAGGCGCTCAGCTTGGGAATGTTGCTGATACACCTAGGTCTTAGAAGTGTTAATATAATTCCTCTGAAATGGCGCCCTAAGAAAAAATAAAGAAAAATAGTGACGCTTGCTATGTAAAACGAGAGTTATCCTAGTCCGAAACTAAAATATGTTTCTCCTGCTCATAAATGACAAATCGAAAGCTCTGCATAATCATCGGCCCTTTTACGAGTTTTTATGAACGCCAAACAAAGCTGCACAAAGAGTTCCGTGTTGAAGCAGTTCCGCGTCCATTTAATTGAATCATGAGAGACGACCAGTTTCACCTCGACATTTTCCTTCCGCCTTCAATACAGTACTGCAGTCATTCAGAGAATTTCTGCCAAAAAAGAGAAAATACTCCAAACTCCAAGATTTCAAGTGAGCAGTCGTGCGAGTGCTCCCATGTCAATACAAATTCGATGTAGGTGCTGTTTTTTATCGCACTTTTCTTATAATCTACCACCAGTTGTCCCGTTGATCGTCGAATGTCTTCACAGCGCACCAGTAAACCTTCCATTTCTCCTTGGCGAGTGCTAAAATAGTCCTGTGGATTTCACTCCCTATAGAGACTTGTTGAGCACCAGTTATTCTTTTTCGAGCTTTCTTGAAGAACAATGACCATCGGTTCGGTTGTCTCTCTGTTGTCCGTTTGTAATCCCGAGAAATCCAGTCGCTAACGGCTCTTGTTCACTGGTTTTCGTTCATACGCATTCTTTGTTGAGACCATCACATCTTTGACGATTTCGCGTACAGATGTTGGAGTTTCGGACCTCCTCTCTCATTTGAGCGATAAGAGATACTCGCAGTATCGCCTTTGCTGCTCCTTTCGACTGCGCGTTTTAAAGCGCTGAGTGGTTTTTCGTCTTGCCTACTTACGGACCAGGTCTCTGACGCATAGCTTTAAATCAAGAAGGATTATAAAGTCGAAAATCTAGTCACACAGTAGACTGATTTTTTTTTCCTCGCTACGTCATCGATGCTCTTAAAAGTTTTCCAAGCCACTCGTTTCCTTCTGCTCAACTCGGTAGCTAAGCCGTTCATCATGTTGATATCGCGACGTAAATAGACGTAACTGGAGCATTCGATGATGTTCGTTCCGTTGAGCGTGAATGAAGAATACGAAACCAAGCCGTTCCTCAAGAACATCGTTTTTTGTAGGATTTAGTCGAAGACAATCGTTACATAGGCTTTATCAAAGTCGGTAAGCATTCATTCCTCTTGGCTAATGTTTGGTGTTATAAGGACGATGTCATCAGCAAAGTGAAGATGATGTAACTGCCGACCATCGATCACTCCCATATCATCCCCATTCCAATGTTCGCATGATCTTCTCGAGGGACTTTCAGTTATCATAGCGATAACGCGAATATGTTGAACAACCCTATAAAATTCGTGGCCGATGTTAGGAATAACTCAGAATCTCAACTTTTTTTTAATCCTCGGCAGTAATATTTGGTTTGATATATATATATATATATATATATATATATATATATCAAACCAAATATATATATATATATATATATATACTATATATATGTTATTACGAACTGCCTTTGTTTTCGCTGACGCGAGATTGGTATAGATCTATTACTAGATATATTAGATTAGATTAAATTATTAGATATACTATTGCTATTGTTGTTCGTTGGCTAATGTTTCGGCGTCTTCGCCTTTATCAGATCCGATAATCCGAATCAGTAGCCCACAGTTATTCGTGTTCTCGAGGTGGCGTCTTTGTCGCGCATCAAACCTGATCTTTTCTTAGTGGAGCATCTCTCTCTAATGAGTCGTGCTCACTCAGAGATGCCCTTTATACAGGGAGGTAGATGTAGATAACAGTGATTGTCCGGTGACAACGACTTTGTCTTCCGGACAATCTATCCTGCGGAAGTCGGTATCATTATCAGCTAGTATAAAGCACGCCGATGTTTCGAAACCGACTTTATTATTTCACTTCTCAAATCGACCACTTCCGTGATTAAATATCAATTTTAGTATGCTTTGAAAGGCAAGATCTCCAGAAAGAAGATTATTCATTTTTAAGAAATTTTATCTTTATGAATTTGTTTTGTCAAAGATCTTAAGCGACAATCGTTCCAAAACGTCATTTGAAATCTCTTTCTTTATGTGCACTACTGCAAATCGAAGTTCTTCTAGAGACGTGAAAGTTTGTAATTGTGATTTAACGAAAAAGATGTCGGCTGCTTTTTCTCTTCAGTCAAAAAAATCAATCAGGAGCGGATAGCACAGTGGTAGTGATGTCTGTCATCATGAACATGGTTTTAATCCGATTCCGCTCCGCGCTAACCAAGCCTTTCATCTTTCCATGGTCGTGAAGTAGGTGCCGACTTGCCTGGGAAAAAATCACTTTCTGCAATCCAGTTGGGAACGCTCCAGCCCAGCTATCTCAGGATTACAGGGAGAATTGCTCGACCAGTATTCTACGACACTCATGATGAAAATGAACATCCTCAAGCAGCAACGGCATCCACACGTAAAAAGTTGGAAGATCTTCGTGGGCAGTGGTTGCGAGAAAACGAGTCGAGTCGAATGTGAGAAATGCTGGGAACCGCATGGTAGACGTGACGGCTTGTTAAATGAATAAATAAATAATTTCCTCTAGACAGAAAAAATCAGCCACAACTTAAAATATTAGGAACGAAGAAACAATAGCTATGCTTTGTATTCAAAGCACTCCACTCGATGATACACGAGAGCAGTGGTGACTTGTGTGGTATGACATCTATTGATAAACGTATCGCCAGAAAAAAGGCCGCTGCTTGAGAATGATACGGGCAAAACTAGTATAAAGATTTTTTTCCTTAATCAGCGTTTCAGGGTAAAACATATGGCCCGTTATTTAGAAGGATAGTGATACGGAGAGCATTGGGTGACAGCACTTTGTTGCCTCTTATGGTTAGACGCCATTACTGCGATCTTAATTTCGCGTATATCAGCGAAAGTTTATTGGTCTGCAGACATTTTTTACTAGTAGACTGAATTAATTCACCAAATCACAGAGCTGCTATTCAGAAGATGACGTTTCGATCGTCCTTGTTCCGGAAAGACATTTTGAAGGATCCACCTTGACTAATTGAGAATTATTTTGATGATCATTTAGGCTTTCATGCGACTCGCTTTCCAGTAATAGTCGAATAGTGTGAAGCGTTATCTCGACACTAATATTTTACTGCCAATTCTCCAGCTGTTTAATAAAATACGTTGTTTCCCGAGCGCGGACGACAAATCGTGAACGCCACCGGCGCTATACCACCGTCTTTCCTGTTTACGAGTTTTTTTACAAACGATGAATAAAGCCGAATAAGCCATTTTAAATCGTTCTAATTCGATTTCAGTTCGATAAACAGTTTTGTGACGGTGTGCTGTTGTGCTTTCCATGCGATAGTTCCGTTTGTCAGCGAATCTCAGAAAATGGAGAAAAACCACTAAATTACTACGTTTCTAGCTGAGATTCCTGTGGGCACTTCATATCACTTGGAAATGACAATAGCCACAGTTCTTATCACATATTGCCAATGCGCCAAAGCAGTAAATTTAACAGGAAGTAATGTTTTTTTTCATGTGGAGTGGCTCCTTCTTGTTATGGCTATCCATAACGGAATGCAATTCGCTGTGTGCTGGAGTAGGCTACACCATGTGTAACTGTCTGCCTCAAAAAAGGTTCTCGTTGAGTTTTGTGCCAAGCTGTTAAGAACAAAAGGTACCACGTTTTTTGAATCACGGTTACTGCTTCCATTTGGATAAAACGCAACAATTGTGTGAAACTCCTTGTTCTCGGAGATTTTTGTCTTTGCATGTAAAACCATTCTGCGAGTGGGAAAACAGGGGAAAATTAAAAATGTTTCTGGAGACCTGAAAACTTTTTCATTTCGTTGTAGTAAAAAGTATTCCTTAATTATATGCATGTTCAGTTTCTACAGGCAATGTTCTGAAAGTCTTCACTGAAAGGATTATGAACGCTAATATTAACTGTGTAACTTTAAAGACCGCGATTTACACCAGCGACGTCGCACTTCCCGCTCACGTCAGCGCCTTCTGCAGGGGGAGCGGGAAAATGCATATTCTTTTAGGCTTCTTAAAATCTTCCGATAAGCCTACATTCTTGCCGCTTGAATTTTTTTTAGCTGTTATGGGAAGCTTTAGAGTGAGTTTTAAATTTGTAATAATTGCATAACGGTCTAGTCTTGGAAACGTTTACATATTTTCAAACAAGCTGACTGAAGACGTCAAGAAATAATTTCTTCTAATCATTTAAATCCACTTTGTACTCTTTTCTTTTGATAAGCCTACATGAGGCTGATAAACATTTGTACTACTTTATACCAGGCTCAATAAACTGACCTACAGATTTCAAGTATTTTTAATGGATATCTAGAATAATCAAGCACCTGTTTTCCCTGCTCAGAAACAGTGAGTCGCAGTTTTGAACACTTGACGAGAAGAACTTCATCATTATCGCGTTTGTGCGTTCTGTAAAAAAAACGACTCACTGCTACTCGAGCTTTAAAACAATGCTTTCACAGCGCTTGGTTTCGAAGGAGTATCTTAATTGTCAGCTGTCGGTTTTGACACTAGATATTCTTGGATGTTAAGAAATTAGAGGCATTAAATTCTCCATTCATCAGCCATTATTGTGCAATAAATTTTTGCTCGTTGTATATGAAACGATTAATAAAATTGCCTGATTTGAGCATCTGAGCGTAAGCAGCCTCAATAGTTCGTCGTTGGCACAGAGCTTCAAGCAGCCTTTACGCATTTGCCTTCCTTAGACGACATGCTCCTACAATCGTCTTTTTCACTTGCTCACCAACGAAAACCGCTTTTGCATTATATCAACTTGGCGCTGAGGATTTTGACGTTCATGATGAGACAGAAAAGGAAATAAAGTTTGGATGTGGACGCACACATGAATATTTTCTTTAATTTACCACTTCTACTTTTTTGTAGCATTTATTACGGCAAGGAAAGTAAAAAGTAGGACCCGATTCGCCTCAGTGTGACGACAGTGAAAAGTGACATCGCAGTGTGGAGGAACGGATGTGGACCATCGACTAGAATCACAGTGGGTGTGATGGAGCTCAAAATGCTGAAACGCGTTGGCTCTTAATAAAGGTTTGTAACATACCCATTTAGCCTCATCTGTAAAGCAAGAGATGTGAGTGATATATTGCATTTTTCTTGTAGCATCTGTTCCCTCAACACAAAACCTAATATTCAAATTAATGGACATATTGCACATAACTGTATTTACTGGAGAAAAAAACGAACGGCTTTTTGTCTCTAGGTGATCACCACCTGTCAGTGCTATGAAGGAAAAAAAGAGGAAATAAAAAATGTATAAAGCGACTATGAATTGTTTCTGCCTTCAACAACACCCCAGTGCCGGCGTAACTGAAACTCTTTGCATTAAAAAGACTTTCCGCAAGTTCTAGTGTTATAACAATAATCTTGAGAGTTTGCTGAGAGAAAAATATCTCAATAGCGTTAGAGAGAGATTTTTTTGCCAAAGATGTACTGTTGCGGTTCAAACCAGTGACCATTAGTCGCCACCAAATGGAGAGCACTGAATGGTAATAATGCCAAGTTTTGATATAAAGATCTAATAGAGTTGATTCACGTCAAAGTTCTTTTATTTGAGACTTTGAAGTGGCGTTGAGATAACTCCGCGCCATCCTCTGGACTTAAGAATGACGATTTGAGGATTGTCTTAGTAGATGTTTCCATGTAATAGTTAATAAATCAAGTCCCTTCTGTGCTCAGAAATACGGCTATAGTGATGTTGTACACTGTTCCCAATATCGACTTTCTATTAACCTCGGCATTGGATTACAAATTTGCCGTTTTCTTTCTCTGCAATCGCGAGGTTGTTAAGGAGCATGCGTTTACTTCCATACAAAAACGCATGCAACACAACAGTCGCTGATGTTTCGGCAGAATCACCTCCTTCAGAGCTTGGAACGGGTACACTAATACGCAATTTACCTAATCAAATGCTTTAATAGCACAAACAGAAAAGATTAAAATCTGAACGATAATTACAAGATCTACGGCTTCTCGCAAAACCCACCGCTTTTTTCGACCTGTCTCCCACCGAGGAAGGACAGCCGCTCAGAGTCGCATATGGTTGACAACTGCACCTCCCCACATCAACGGGGTTAGATCACGTCTGATCTCAGGGGAATTCCTCCTCCTATTCATTGTAGGATTTCTGGCATTTATCCAAAAAAGCCTCGACGAGTTTGTGTGTTAGTGCTTTAGAATTCTGTGCGAGGATAGCGACTTTTATATCAAAATCCTCTCCGCTATGCTTTTCGCGTCCTATGCGTCCCCAGTGGTATGCCTTGTCTTGCTTTTCGTTTGCCATCTAGGTGTTTTTTTTGTGCGGATACACAAAGATCTGCCTGCCCGTTTCGTCAATATATTCGACTCCGCAAGTACCACAAGAGATCAGGCATATCGTACCTGAACTCATGCAATCACCGACCCTGCCATAAAAGCAAATTACGCAATTTGATGTTTCACGTACATATAGACGGTTACGAAACAGTTGACGACGAAGAGTATTCGGTGGAATTTCAACTGTAGCTACGGATTCCTCTAGTTGTGTCCTTCTTAAGCATCGCTTCACCGCTACACTTATTTCATCGCTAATAAACAGCAAGATAAATGGAATTTTGTTTTGGCCAAACCGTTCGTTTTTGAGCGTCGCTCTCCCAGACTTATCTCGATCTGTTACTGCTTCGTAGCCATTGGAGATGGCTATATTCGTCCCGCTTTGCCACTTGTGCAAACAGAGGTGGAAGTTCGAAACATGTTTCTCATAAGCGCCCTCTTTATGTGTGAATGGTGGAAAGAGAGGAAATAAGCCAGGATGTTTTTGTTACTTGGTTTTCGGTCCCCACTTTTTTTTATGTAGCCGCTACTTGATAAGTTGATTTGAGCGTTAAGAAAAGTCGGGTCTCTTTTGTTTTTTTCCTGGGATAAATTTAACGTAGTCAAACTGCTCATTCAATAATTCAAAACATTTGTTGATCTCCTCTTGAGTACAGAAGGTGACAAAACATTCATCCATCTATCTGCAGTAGAGTAGCGGTCGGAGATCAGTAACGGCAGCTTCTACTTTAGATCTAAACGTTCAAATTAACTCATCAGACAGAGGCTACATGACAAATTGGTACCGAAAAACAAGTAACAAAAACATGCTCGCTCATTTCCTCCTTTCGCACCCTTCACACAAAGAGGGCGCTTATCACAAACATATTTCGCACAATCACCTCTGTGCGCACAACCTAGGGACTACGGATAATTGCGCGACTTGGCTCGGCAAAGGAAAAAATCGCGTGAGCTGGCTCGGCATATAGCCATCTCCGATGTCTACGAAATAATAACCGCACGAGATAAGTTTAGAAGAACAGCGACGCACCAAAACTAAACACTTGGCCAAAAGAAAGTTTCGTTTATGTTGCTCTTTATTAGCGATGAAGTAAGCGTAGCGTAAAAAAATATTTATCCGACTAAGATTTTGACTTCATTTCTCCAGAGTCGGATTAATTTCAGTCGATGGTCACATTGGTCGGCCTCTCTATGTGGGTGTTCGCTGTCGCATCGAACTGAATACAATATTACCACGCTATGTGCCAGTTAGTACACGAACCTCTGAAGGATGCACTACCGCTAAATAAAGTTCGTACTGGCTGGTGGCAGAAGATGAACATTCGCCTGTGCTAGAAAACCACGAATCTTCTTATCTGGCTCAGGGTGGGAAACATTCCTTCGATCAACTGGAATCGACGACTAACACTGCTAAGTACTATGCAGTGCTTCAATTTTTATCTGCTGCTTATTCTTTTTTTTGTGGCGGATACGATGTCAACTGCAATGATAACGATGCCGAGATATTTACAAAACTGGGAACCCCAGGGTGACTTCTAACTACCCTTTCCGATGGCTCACCTGCCATTCGCAACACCAGAAGAGGCCCTTGCTTTCTCATCCTTTCCCGCCAGTTTTTTTAGCTCTGGCAATGTTATCAACAACTACCTATGGAGTGTTATTTTTTGAATATCTGAGAAACAGCAAGCAAAGAGACTTGCTCAATCGAAAAAGTAGCAGTCAAACAGCAATCTTTCAGCTTGGACGCTTTTTTCCTTCTCTTATTACAGAGAAAAAGTTCGTATATGTACGTTTGGCGTCTAATGAGTATAAAGAACAACAAGAATGGAAAATTAGACAAAACAATTACAACGGCACGGGACGCATCTGGGTCATTCAAAGAAACCACCAACCAAGTAACCGATTCAAGATTCCATGCTCACCTTTTCAATTCAACAATCTTTCCAGCACTCTGTTATACAGCAGAGATGTGGGCTCATACTTACTACCTCGCCAGGTAATCTGCGCACCATCCACAGAGCGCTTGGACCATGTTTTCTGAAATTTAACTTACACTCACAATGTCTAGCAGGAATATAAATCTCGAATATTCGAAACCTATTGTCTTCAGTAAGCAGGGAAACATACGTTAAAAGAGAAACACGGATAGGCGGTGACTCAAGAAGAAGAGCAGATGACACATGGATGAAAAGGTCAGTGGAATGAACTCCAAGATAATGCAAGCCTTCTCATGTAAAAACCACGCAAACAGTGGGCGCATGTATTCATGGCTAACCTCAACGATCTACTCTCGTAGATGTCCAGGATTCCAGGATTATGGAATAGGGTTTCGCTAATGCCACCATTCTCGAAGCAGACCACCATCATGAGCGACGATTGCTTGAGAGAGAAACGAATGGAAATAACGCTAGCGACCACATAAGACTGAAGTCGAGCCATCGAAGCAATAAAGTATGAAGGTATATAAAAATGAAGGAAGGGATTCATAACTTGAGAGCCACAGGCATATTTCAGATCTGAAACTTTACCTTGCATCCTTTTTTCTGGTTGTTTTTTGACAACTTAGCAAAGCCAGAAGTGTAGATTCATTGACACTAGTTGACTGCTCACTCCATGGATCTCAGTAGGTTGATAGGCGTCGCGAGAGTAAATAACGGCCGGTAGGACTTTTAGTAAATCTTACGAACTTTTTTTGCAAATGAAAACTAATCATAAGGACACAATATAAATTATGGGATGGAGGAATTTTAGCCCAACTACATGCCTACCTTTGACGGAAAAGCTCGTTGAACAGCAAATCAAAAATCTGTTTGCCTCCGTTGACAATGACATTCGATGAGCAACAGTATTAACCCATTTATTATTCACAAAAGTAGCAGCTCCGTTGTAGTAATACTGTGCGTATGAGGCAAGATATGGGTGCGAGCCCACTCTGCGCTCAAAAAAACCCACTCATCCAGCCGGCGTCGTGAAATACCACACTTGTCTGGAGAAGCTCTTGCTTTTGCAATCGAGGGTGAAACGTTCCAACCCGGCTATCTCAGAAAGCCCAAGGCGGATCAAATGGACTACCATTCAACGACATGGTCACCCGCAGGCCGTCGTTGAGATGTGATTGTCGTCGCATGCACACGAATCCAATACAAAAGCACCTGCATCGAATACGACCCGCGTCATAACGAGATTTGAGGAAAGTCAGTTTTTGAAATATTGTTACGCTCTGTAACAAATGATAGTGATGCCAACATTTGCACGATCGATTATTCGAATTACTATCACCCGAAAATCATTATTATAAACGGCAACCGCCTTGTATAGAACAGCATCGCCGGGTTAGGTTGCTTCATTCTAGCGGTGCTGCACTGATGAAGATCCGACTCGGTACTACGATGAAGATACAACACGAGAGTACGAAGAACTGTAGACACTGACGCAGATCATCGGTGCTGAGGAAGAAGAAGACGCCGAAACGTTAAAACAGAATAAAAAACAAAGCTGTCGGCCTTGATTAATCCATAAAACAGGCGCCATGCATTCGACTCCACTGGCATCGCAAGAGGTGTTTGAAGAGACTTCTGGCCTATGATTCAGTGACTAGCAGTGGCCCTACTGATTATTTCATTGCTGGCCTTAGCTAACGAAAAATCCTAAGCGTTTTACAGAATGGTTTTTGAACCTTATCATTAGTAGATCAGCCTAACTGGGCTTGATTTTACACTAGTAGTGCTGCCTCCGCTATTCTTGTCCAAGGTGTTTCCTCAAGAGAGCAGACAACTATGTACGTTTCTATATTTCTGGTAATCCTTTCAGTGAGTTCATCTTTCCGACGCTCTTTTTTGCGCTGTCAAAAAAAAGCGCGGCAATGGATTTTAATTTGCAGCAATTCCATGTTTGTTAGCCTGTTTCTATATCTCCTCGTTGGTTGGCTAATAACGCCGAAAAAATATGTCTTTTCTTTCTAACTGAACGTCAACTGAGCAAAGATCGCGAATGGAATGTTTGACAAAGCACATCATCAGATTGGCACTGTGTTGTTCACTTTCGCTCACTTCAATGTTGAGATAACCGACGCAACACCGATGAGCAGTAGTATGTAATCAGAATGAAATAAACAAAAGCTGATTAAAGGGCTACCTTTTTTTCGGTAATGACCGGAACGTCATCGTAACCACGTCGCTACGTCCCGTTGAAGGAGAACTCACTATCGAACAAGCTTAGAAACTAAAGCGCTTTCAAATTTCCTACTCCAAGAAGTACCTTCATTATTAGCTCAAACTTTTCTCTTCAGCCACTTCGTTGAAAGCTTAGAATTAGAGTGGGTTACATTAAATTCTCCACTCGGTACCATAATTCTCCAGTGAATTCTGTTTTGTAAATGCGCATGAACAATACCAAAGTCCAAAACGGAAGAGAACAGAACGAAGAGACAAGGACTTTTCTCAACGTTATCCAATCAGCTCTATAACACCAAACACGACCTTTTCTCAAAGAGCGGCGAGTGCGTTTTTTAAACTTGTAAAGCAATTTCATAACATTAAAAAAATAAGGAGTTCATGGTTGGGTATTCCATCCTTAGGCACATTTGATTCCACCAAACGTCCTACAAATTGGTCATGACATATTTGGCTTGTACGGTAACTCTCGTTTGCTTACCAACAAATTAAATCAGTGTTCATGTCCTCCAAGTAAATAAAGTTTGGTTCAAACTTGGGCACCCAAGAGAGGTAAGCGAGACTAGGCAAGCGAGAGGAGCGGTAACGAAGTATTCGTTTATCCATCCCGCACTGCTTTTATTTGTTGTGCTACAGAAGCTCTTTCTTCACGGCATGTCACTGTAGAACTACTTATTCTAAACCTCCTACTGTTTTTTGCAGGGTACTTCATGTTTCACGACCTTCTTTTTGACCTGCCGTAAGCTGAGGGTAGACCATTTTTTAAATGTATGAGCTTAGAGATTTTTGCTGCTTCTTGTATGCAAGTCTTCAATCGGCTTAGCAGGAAACCACTAGTGATTTATCACATTTTAAGCTCAGCTTTGTTTTTTTACATAAGCATAGCTACTGAGCACATTTTTGGGTTAAAACTTTACTACCATTGTGAACTTAATGATGAAATATTCTATTCGGAACGCTCCACTGTTAAACTCTCATTTTCAGTTGACGGTCGTAAATGCCGAGGCGAAGTTCGTACCAAATGGACCCGATGCCAGCATTCGAACTGCTCTGTTCACTAAACCTTGCCACATCTCTCTCGTCCAGTTGGCCATGATGACGTTTGTGGTCTACGCGCTTTTTTTCTTCTTAAAATGAATTTGTGATGAGAGGTAGCTAATACCAACCACGAGGCTTCCGGAAATTGACAAGTGCATGGCGGCAATGGCTCCGATCATCATGGCATTTCCTAGCACACAATTCATGTTTGCTTGCATTTCAGTGCACAAAGAAGTCACCGTATTTCCGATGATGATGCAGTGTGGCATCATCTTGCTTACAGCAACTGCGATTAGCATTTTTATTAAAACGTTTGCTTCTACTGAGAAGCCAGACGAGTCCGATAATAAGTTCTAAGCGTGATTATTGGGTCTTTCCAATTTCCCTTTTACTTGCTTAAAAACTTTTTTATTGATTTATTTTATACGACCTGCCTTCACGACTACTGTGAGGATCCCAGTACTTCTCATATTCGATTCAATTCTTTGCGTCCATCATCCATTTAGGTTTTCTAGCTTTTACGTGTGACTTCGGTTGCTGCATGAGAAGTTTCATTTCATATCGAATGTCGTGAAATACTGGTCGAGTAGATTTTCCCTGGCGTTCTGAAACTGCTGGGCCGGAGCGTTCTCAATTTGATTGTAGAGAGCAATCCCCTCGCAGACAAGTCAGGTACTGATTTTCCGATCCGTGAGGGATGAGAGGCTTGGAAGGCCTGAAGTGAAATTGAACCAGCATCATGCTCGTAAAGACAGACATCAATACCACTGTACTATCCGCTTCCTCTTATGCAAAAAATACTGTATCAGACGTTAAAACCATTCCAATGGAATGTTTTAAAATAGTTACAATTCCATTGACAAGCAGAGTTTTTTTAAAAACCTCGTCTTTGCCCGACTAGCGGTTAAGATTTTTTTTGCTCGTTTCTGTTCTTCTGGTTTTGAACTAATTTGTCGTAAAGAGTGTGACTTGACCTGGCTACAACTTTCAGAAATGCTTATTGGAAGTCATTTATTTGTTAGAATTTTTTAGACAAGTAGCGGAAAGTATAATCCGGTTATGTGGAAGAAAGATGAAGATGGCCAAATTTGAGCATTTCATCGTTTTCCATGACTTCTTCCAGGCCACTACACCATTCTCATCATTCGCTTCCGCTTCGAGAACTTCGGCAAGATCTACTTTGTCGCAACCTCTTCAAAAAAAGGTTAAACTAGATTGAAATAGTTTTCTCTCCTTGTGTACTCTATTTAGGTTCGAATTGACTTGGACAGTCTAGATGGTGCACTACAATTGAAATTTTTGATACGACATGACATCATATATTGAGCGGATCCCAGCGTTTCTTGCATTCGTTTCTTCGCTTCGCAAACATCGTTTACGAAGCTTCGGATTATTATTTTGCTCCAAGTGGTGTTTTAGAATTTCCGTTCCACTTTCTTCCCTTTTTTGTATGTTGCTCCATACTGCGGGAATAAGTCCTTCAAGAAATCCTGAAATTTCCGTGATAGGGCATTTCCACACCTTCATGACAGGTAGTCGTCAACCTCTGCAGACTGCAGTGAGCAAGCAGATACTGGACAAGTCTCGTGCCAATTTCAAGAGCTCCAGTAGATGGGGCTGTTGGTTGGCACGGGCCGGCTCGAACCAGAGCCTTCGCGTAGTGAGCAGTGCACCACCACACCCAATAGTGATACTGAAGTTACTACCAATAATAATTACCAGAAGTAGCAACTGCTGCAGTATTAGTCAGAAGGTTCTGAGTAACATCACCCTCTAAAAGCTTTCGAAAATATTGCAAGCACAAAGGATTTTAAAACGCCTTCCTCATAGCTTATTCATCTCCACGTTTACTTCTAAATGTAGACGGTTTTTGGAATGAGCACACTGTAGTTCTTCTTAATGCGCTCATGTGTTATCAATGTAACCTCTCCAAAGTGATGTTGAAAGTTAAAACTTACTATCCACATTTGCCGCTGGGTTAACTTTCACTGTCATGCATTGCAGTGGACTATAACTGACTTGAACAGTGAGCTGATCCAAAATAATTGAAATTATAGCATCAGAGAGGCCAGCGCTGCGCCCTTGCCTCTCGAGAACATCAATAACCTAAGAACAAATTTCTTTAGTACCCCTTAGGCTTCACGTGGAGTCAAATTATACTGAGTCATGATGGTAAAATGTGTTGAAACTACAAGGCTGACGAATCTTCTAAAAATTTAAATTTATTTTTTTCACTCTTCCAAAAATCAAGAAAGAAGGAGAACTAGAAATTTAAGAGTTGTGCACTCACCGCTTACATTACAAGACGTGATACAAATATGCCTGAGCTCCCTCCACGCTAGTTGCAATGCCATGGAGCTGTGCAGCGACATTGACAGGGGCGGAGACCATGGCCACTGGCAAGGTAAAACAGGGTGATGGTGAAGGTCCTTGTTCCTGCTACAAAAAAAATTCCGTAGTTTTATGGAATTAAAAAATTTTTTCCACTTCTGTTATTTAAAATTGAAAATCTTCTCATCAAAAGGTTTGTGTTAAGACAGTTCCTGAATAGTAGTGAAGTGTTAGACACACTCGTTCCTTTTGCGGTTAAGCACTTCATATTTAAAATTGCAAAGGCATGCACTACCTTGACAATTTTCTATTTATTACCTTGACCTGGTCGCGCCATTCCACACCCCAACACTGTCCAGGCAGTCGCTAGCAGCGCAATCAGAAGGGACGGAATTTCCGCCAATTTTGTGAGGCAAATCATTCTTAATCGCTAAAAAAGTGTAACAAATACTATAAACTCAGATGAAATAAAATATTGTTCTATTCTCATAATAAGCAAACACGAGGTTGCTAATTTTTTTTAATTGGAAACAAGATGACGTTTAGCTCTAATCCGCTGAAAACAAATATTCACCTTTCTAGATCTTATCATACACAAAGCACCAACGTTTTGGCATTCAGCACTTATTCGTCAGTGGCGTCAGCGAGGCAGGCTCTTTTGCAGGTCTTTCGTTTTGTAAGAGCATTGGTGGTTCCTAGCCCACTGAATTCAAAGCGTATTCCTTAGAGCAACATTCGAGCAAGATTCTGTTGTCGCAAAACCCATGAAAATTCGTTAGTGAGATAAAATGCGGTTCAAATATTAAATGAGAACGACGGACATAGAAGCGACCACTTTTAAAAAATTTCATAAAATGGGCCCTTTTTTCTCAGGTGCCATAGTTTAAATTGGTTTCCTACCGTGTCATTTGTGTTTCTGCATCCGAGATTACCCACAATTAAAGAAATTTACAATCGTCTTAGCAATTCTGCTCCTGAGAAGGATTTGTGGATGAAATTTTCGATTTACAAGAACGAAGAAGAACTTTCAATGTGAAATATTCTTGGCAACAATTTTCTAAGAAGCAGAAATCTCGTTTGTTAAGTGATGGTCTTCCACTTATTCTCTTCCAGTTTTCAACGTACAGCTACGAATTCTCTTTTGTGATGGAGATACTTAATGACGGCTAAAACCATGCCTATTTCATAATTTCATTGATGAATTCGGAAACGCTTATGGAATAAGGCTACATCACAAATCCATCAATATGACCAAGAAAATAGGAAACCAATTCAGAATTGATCACAGAAAAAACAGCTACGCTGAGACATCAGGTTTTCTCCAGAAGAACTGCAATCCCTCATTTTGTTGGAAATGCAAATGCATGTATAGTATAAGAGAAAGGAAAGCGGAAGTTTCTGAAGTTTGAGGTTGCACTGGGTTGAGACGTCCTCGTTGACTTTTTCAAACGTTCCATGTTCCTAAGGAATCTGAAAGTTTACGAACCGCTGCCAATTTATCACAATTTCGGCATAATGTGCAGACAGAACAAAATTTGCTGTTTGGCTTTTCGTATACTGAAGCCTCAACAAATTCGTCTAACGTTTACAAACTATTCACAGATCCCAGGATCGACTTAGCATCGGCATTAAAATATGGAGGCGTCGTTTCCCTGTTTAGCAGTCGCGAGGTTGTTATACAGCATACATTTACTTCCATAGAAAAAACAGAATGCAATACAACAGTAGCTGACGTTTCGGCAGTATCGCCTTCTTCAGAGCCTGGAACGGCATACTGATATACAATTTACTAGGCCAAACGCTTCAATAACACTTACAAAATGGCGAAAAACACGAAAAACTCTAGAGTAACTACATAATGAACGGCTTCTCGAAAAAACACACCGCTTACTTTCGGCACTTCCGATGAGGAAGATTGGAACAGCCGATTGTAGACGCATGTGGGGGGCCTCTATTTTAGACATGAACGCAATGGCGAGAGTTGGTGCCAACCTCTGTCCCATTGCCAACCCTCTAGTTTGCGCGTAATATTTCCCAGACCATCTGAAGACCGAGCACTTTAGGTGCTCTTTTAAGATAGCCATAAGCTGCTGAATAGACAGGCCATGCATATTTATTCTTCCTTCCTGTTCAACAAGAAGTTCGTGGATGGCTTGCATTGCTGAGTCATTCGATACATTAGTGTAAAGCGCGAAACATCGAAGGACTCCATCACATACGCTTTGTTAAGAGACGCGTTACGTAGACGTTCTAGGAACAATTGGGTGTTCATGAGGTGAGCTGGAATATGGCTAAACAGTTGGGTAAGTAGTCGGCCTAGAAACCACTTTATTCAATCCGTGGGCACGTCTACGCAGCTTATAATGGGTCTAACCTTAAATGATATTAGGTTGGTCGACGTATAGTCATCAGCTGATACCGACTTAGGTGTTTTAATAAGCAGGTATAGGACGGGACATGTTTGTCTATTGATTTCAAAGTGCGAAATAACCGATGGTTTTATGTCTGCAGCCCTTGCCACATTGACCCACTGATTATTTAATTTTCGGTAGTGTCTTTTGTACTCCTTTTCAGACGATAGGCGATAAAAGGTAACATTACTAAGTTGTTCCTCCGTTATCTTAACATCTAATTTCCGAAGAATAACTACGAACTCTCCCGCTTTATCACTAACTGACAGTCTAATGATCTTTGAATTTATTAATTCTCTAATTTCTCGCATACCACATTTTTGCGTAGCTGTGAAGTTAGAGATATACTTTCTATCACAATATTGGACAAGGGTTTTGAGAAAATCGTCCGAAAACATGCGAAACTTTGTGTCAATTTCGACTTTGGGGTCCTGCTGTCCGAAGAACGCTCTGTGGAAAGGAGATGGTGGTAATAGCGCCATTTGTTCGTTTCCATTTACATTTAGCGCGAAAACTTCTTGATGCTTCATTTCTACTTAACGCGAAGACTTCTTGAGGCTTTTGGGTAAATGCCGAAAACCCTACAATGAAAAGCAGGGAAAGATGCCTAGAGGTCACACGCCACCTGCCCAGTATCTTCGCATGGATTTGTGATGTGGGCTGGTGCAATCATCAGCCATATGCGGCTATAATCAGCTTTTTCTAATCTTCCTCATTGGAAGTCACGAAAAAAAGCGGTGAGTTTCTTGAGAAGCTATCCGTCATGTAGTTACCATAGAGTTTTTCGCGTTTTTCGTCTTTCTGTAAGTGTTATTGAAGCGTTTGGCCTAGTAAATTGTAGTAACTCCCACGTCCGACTTTCTATTAACCTCGGCATTGGTCAAGTAATTATTCGTATTCTTGTTGAGAAAACATGAGGTGTTATTTTTTATTCCTTATTCACGAACAAGCTGACGTTTCGGCGGATTTCGCCTTATTCAGAGCCTGGAAAGATCAAGTTGACAGCAATCTATTCGGCCCGCCTACGTACAGCGCAGCTTCCGACTTGCAAAAGAAGCACTGTCTCTAAGACAAAAGATCGTCTTGGCTCGACAGGCGACACATTTTCTCTGCCGCTGCCTAAAACACCAAGTCGTTGCAAAAATTCATATAACGAAAACGACTACACGAAATAAGCGGACTGCCATAGGATAGCCACCGAGTACTGGACATCGAATTGCGAATACTACGCACCTGTCTACGAAGCCGACAAAACGAGATGTTCGCCAAGTGGAAGAAGTGCGAGACGAAGGAAAAATTTTGTGCTCAGTATTTGGAGGACCACCCCCAGGAGGAGAATAGTGGGTAGGTCAGTGTTGATTTGCAACTTTCTTAGGTCTAATGCTAAAGTAGCTTTGCGGAGAAAATTCGAAGACCTTTTGAGTAAATCGCATAACACGGCCTCAAGAGCGCACAGATATACCGCCAACGAACATCAAACGAGTCACAGTAGGATAAATAATGTACAAAGAAATTCAAGGCTAACCGTGTTAGGGAGGCATGACTCTCCCTGACGGTACGCGCTCGTTATGAGAATTGGGACCGAGTTTCTCACCATCTTAACCCATTTCTAAGGTAACCTTGCGTAGGGTCGCATGTAGTTTGCATGAACTCCAAGATAGATTCCGCAAAAAAAGCTAGGGATGAAGTGCTAAATAGGCGAGAACAACAACAAGTAAGGGCACTACCAGTACCACCATTTCTTCAACCGTTCTTTAGACAACAAGAGCCCACTAATGAAATTGACGTTAAATTTCGGACGTTTACGAATGAAACTTTCAAGGTCCTTAATCACTATCGTGCGAAGAGATACTGCTCTAACCTCACTGAAATGCAAAAAACGTGGTATGCGGGAGGTACGAGAGGAGATAGTATCGAAAAACGTAAGACTATCGGTTAGTGATAAGAGTGGAAAGTTCGTTGTAATTCCCCATCAGTTAGATGTCGAGATAACGGAAAAGCACCTTGAAGATGCTTCCCTTTATCGTCCATCGTCTGAGAAGGAATTTAAAAGTCAATACCGAAAGTTAAACAACGAATGGGTTAAAATGGCAAAAGCGGCTGGGTTAAAACCATCAGTTATCTCTCAACTCAAAGTTGACCTACCAACATATCCCGTCCTGTACTTACTCATCAAGACCCATAAGTTAGCATCCAGCGTTGATCTCGTGTCTACCGCCCCCATCGTTATTTAAGGTCAGACCTATCATTAGCTGCGTGGATGGGCCAAAGGATAGAATAACGTGGTTAATAACCCCAATACTTACTCAGTTGTTGAAGTACATTCCAGCCCATCTAACAAACACCCAAATGTTCCTGGATCGTCTACGTACTGCGCAGCCCAACAGCACATACGTGATGGAGTCCTTCGACGTCTCCGCCTTCTATACAAACGCGTCGAATGACTCCGCTATGCAAGCCATCCACGAGCTCCTTATACAACATGAAGGCGCAATAAACATGCATGGCTTCTCGATTCAGCAGTTGATGACACTCTTAAAAGAATGCTCGAGCTGCTCAATCTTCAGATGGTCCGGAAAGTACTACGCTCAAATAAGAGGGTTAGCAATGGGACAACGACTGGCACCAAGCCTGGCCATTGCGTTTATGTCTAAGATGGAAGCACCGGTGATCGATCTCGGGCCGCTACTCTACTGTAGATATATAGATGACTGTTTTATCCTTTGCTCAACACAAGAAGAAATGGACAAATGTTTCGAGTTGTTGAATGAACAGTCAGTATATCAAGTTCACCCTGAGAGAAACCGAAAGAAAACTGGCTTCCATTCCTGAACGTGCAAATTAGCCTATCAGAAAACGGCTACGTTACGAAATGGTATCGAAAGCCAAGTAGTAAAAACATCTTGGTTCATTACCTCTTTTCTCACCCCTCTCACACGGAAAGGGCGCTTGTGAGAAACATGTTTCGAACAGCTGCCAGCATGTGCAGAGGAAAGGAGCAGAGAGAGGAGTCCCGGAACTTGGCGCGGCAAATAGCCCTTTCTAATGGATACGAAACTGTAGCTCGGGACAGGTGTACAGGAAATCCTAGGCCTCCAAACGACAACTCTAGCGATAAAATGGTCCCGTTCATCCTACCCTTTATCTCAAATGATGTAAGTGCAGCTATAAAACGCTGCTTAAGAAGGGCCGGTCTAGAGAATTCGGTAACGATAACTGAAACGCCACCGAGTAATCTAAGACGCTAACTAGTTCGCAACCGCAAAAGTGTATAATTTGCCCCAATGCTAGAGACGGTGACTGCATGAGTCCCGGTACAGTTTATCTCATCACATGTAAAGCGTGCGGGGGCGAATACGTTGGCGAAACGGGTAGACCACTCTGCGTTCGTATAAAAGGAACACCTAGTCGGGATACGTAAACCAAATACTCCACTAGGCACGCATAGGACGCAGAGACATAACGGAGAAGATTTTGAAGTACCGGTTACGATCCTAGCGCAGGAATCGAGAACACAAGTGCGCAAAATTCTCGAGGCATTCTGGATCAATTCCATGAATCCGAAAAATGAACCGCAGGGGAAGAATGCCTCATTACCAAGCGTGATATTGGGCAGTATATAAGCGCTGTTATTCTGATGGGAGGGGCATTACGATTCCATGTGAAATCTGTCCGGTTGGTTTCCACGCGACATACTCAGTGGAAGACTCATAGAAAGCGGTGATTGTGCAAAGGCTCTGTGTTCAATGTGATTGAAATTTTGGTTCAGCATTTTCTCTGTTTGGTTATGGAGGCGTTTGACCGTGTAGATCGCAGTCAACTTGACCTTTCCAGGCTCTGAGGAAGGCGAAATCCGCCGAAACGTCAGCTTGTACGTAAATAAAGAAATAAAATTAACACCTCGTGTTTGCTAAACAGAAGCAGAAACAATACTTTTTGCACAAGTAAAACGAAGGTCTGAAAAAACGCAAAAATGACCAACAAAGACAAATTATCGGACTCGTAAAACTTTTTTATTTGAGGCCAACATTTGAATAACGGTTTCACTTGCAGTTGCTGGAGGCATGATGGTGCCACACTGCATCATCGTCGGGAACACTGTTACTGCTTCATGCAATGCAACGGATCAACAAAATTGTTGGCTAGACATGGGTGAGACGCTTGGGGCTATTTCCGCAACAGCCTTATCAATCCCAAGGAGTCTCACAGTTTGGACAACTTTCTATTTTTTTCTAGTTAAATCTCGTTTTCGAAAGGAAAAAGATCTATCTAGACCACAAACGTCATCATAGCGAACTCGTCGAGAGAGATGTGGCAAGGTGTGGTTAACAGAGCAGTTCGAATGCTGGCATCGGGTCCATTTGGAACAAACTTCTTTTCGACTTTTGCGACTGTCAACTAGAACGCGAGTTCAGCTGTGAAGCAACTGCTTTCTCATTAAGTTCGCAATGGTAATAAACTTCTACCCCAAAAAATGTGCTCAATGCTAGACCCATGTAAAGAACAAAGTTGAATTTGTAGTGTGATAAAACATAAGTGCTATCCTTATAAGTAGATTGAGGGCTATGAATGTAAGAAGTGGCGAAAAAAACTCTCTAAGTTCATACATGGAATAAATGCTCCATCTTCGCCTCACGGCAGATCGAAAAGAAACTTGTGAAAATGAAATAGCCAGCGAAAATAGTGAGCGACTTAGAACAAGTGGTTCTAATGCGATATGCTTTAAAAAAAAGGAGCTCCAGTAGCGAAACGATAAGAGGTTGCTGCCATAGGGATTAGATGTGCTGCTACGAGTTTATGCCAAAACTCTACTTGAAAGGGTGGAAACATTTATTTAATTTATTGGAGGGCAAACTAGATGAACAGGCCAAATATCTGATAACTAATTTCTATGATGTTTAATGGAATTAGATGCGTGGCGCAAGGAGAGATGGTTCAACTCTGAACGCTTGCTGTACTATCGCTGTGAAAAATCCTTTAGAAATCTGAACAAAAGTGCACTTGTCACTTTTTGAGAAATGGTCATATTTGGTGTTATAGATCTGAATGGGTAACACTGAGAAAAGACGTTGTGTTTTCGTATATTTTTCTTTCATCTTTGGATTTTCCATTCTTTATCTTTTTTCGATTTTCCTCCTGTTCAATCTTTGTCATTTATCGGAGAACCTTTATTTGCTGATTACTACCAATTGGCTGTAGAAAGCGTCCACCTCTCTCTCACCGGTTGGACAAAGCTGGCGAATAACAACAGGTGATGGCAACTTTTTCGTGACGGGAAAGTTGGAGATGAAGGAGAACCAAGCGCGACGGCATGATTTCGCATGAACTGACTAGAAAGGAAAGAGATGAGTGTACACTGAACTTGGTGCAAACTTAGGAAAGCGTCAAGTTCGTGTGGAAGCTGTGATCGGGAAAGAGTTTGTCCATGGCAATGATTGTTATCTATAATATCATGGCTTTGCTACTAACATATTTCTTGCAAAACGATGAAATAACCAGGTATAAACAATACTGTTCATTGTCTTAGCCTACGTGGAAAGCTAAGACATGAGTATATAGGAAGGAAAACACTATTTTAGGAATAGAACTCTTGCTTGTTTAATACCTTACTCTCGTCTAACGGCTTACATATTTGCTAGCTCGTGCAAATCTCACAAACTCCCCTGATTGAAATGACATGGCCTCAGCCTTTAATTTACTGCCTATTTACTTTTCATGGTAGAGCACTGTGCGAAACACAACTAGGAGCATCCTGAAATATAAGCGAAACTAGGACCTCCAGGTGGGTTTTGAATCCTCGATTTCTCAGGGAAGTGAAAATAAGAACATCCGTTGGAGTGGAGCATGCCACATCAGTCTTCGGAAAGGCTAATCGCACCCTCGAAGATCACATGGAGTTTCTGATTTTGCTCATGTCTAGAATCATTACAGCTGCCCTTGTTGAGCTGACGAGGGGTTGGTATTCTGCGGAAGGTGAAGTCGCCGAACGCTCAGCAACAACTGGTCCTAACTTCGCGTCATCTCAAGTCGAGCAGTTCGTGTGGTTTACACAGATTAACTATTCTACTTGAATGAGCTGAAAGGAACCTGGTATAGAACCTTTTATTCGACCAATGCTTTTCGCGAATTCGTTTTGTTCAGAGCAGCGTTGATTCCAGCCAATAGTGTACAGCTGATCGTTGTCGCAATGTGGTGTTCATACTTTACCTCAGAATCTTCTTGGTTATGTCTTTGTATCCTATCCGTCTCTAAGGGAGTGCCTCTTTTGCCTATTCCTATCCGGGTGCACTTTTATACGCATGCAGAGCGGCATATTCGTTCTGCCAACGTATTCATTCCTTCACGCTTCACAAGACACCGTACCAGCTACAGATAGACCGTACCGGAAATCAGGTATCAAGGGCTCTAACGTTGTCAAATAGTTCTTTTCGTTCCCTTCTTTTTCGCTCTTTGTTGCTTCACAGTCCATTTATAGCGGCGGCTGAGAACGGACTCTAGCTTCACTGTTAGGTCCAGCATAGGAGGGCTAGCCTTTTATGAATCACAGTTGTTCAGTATATCAACATAAGATCGCATATGTTTTAATGACACTCTTACGACTTACTTTTTTGTTAATTTATGTGTTGGTCGCTAAATCCTGCTCTTCCAAAAAATGCGTTTATTTGACTACAATTGAAGTGTTTTAATTACTGAACTCGCACGAGATTGATAAATTAGCTTTATTCGAGTAACGTTTCCACGTCTTCGTCTTCATCACAGCCGATGATGCGAGACGACCATCCACACATTTCATCTTCTCGATGTTTAATTGATGCTGTAAACAACATCAAATTTAAAGCCCAAAATGTCGGTATCGTAAATAATCAACTAATATCGCATCATAAATTTCAGACATTGACTTAACAAGTTTACTTTTAAGCTTACTTTTTTCATTTAACTCGGCAGCAAAGCTTTTTCCTGATGAGTTGTAGAGACAGTATTTTTCCCATCCGTTTGTCAGTGATTGTGAATGAACCGGCGTGAAATGTGCGACTGCAAAGCAACTGATTAGATATGAAAGTCGACCACATGTTCGACTGAGTATCTGGGTGGGTGCTTAGTGAAATCTAGTGCTCCAATCATATCGTCTTTTACGAAAGAAATTCTTAACATACCGTCTAGTTTCCAGATTTCTTTCTATTTTCCTTGTTTCATAATGTCATCTCCTGTATATATTAATGCTGAAAACTCAAGATATAAAACTAGATAGAACTTGAACATTCTAGGGAACTTACATAAAGTTTTGAAAATCGATTTTCTCAGTTCCATTTATGGTCAATCATTAAACTCAAGAATTGTAAGCGAAAATGTTCAAAGCTTCATAAAGCCGGTTTGCCTTATAAATGATTAAGAAAAAAAACCCAAGATCAACTGTCATCTATTAACCTCGGCATTGGATTATAAATTCGTTTTCTTTTTCAGCAATCGCGACGTTGTTATTCAGCATGCGTTTACTTCCATACAATAACACACATACAACACGACTGACGTTTCGGTAGTAACGCCTTCTTCAGAGCCTGAAAGGATACACTAGTACACAACTCACTAGATCAAACGTTTCAAAAAAAAAGCCAATGTGAGTGGTTTCTTGTTTAAGCTACCAACACTTGGTTAGGCTGATTTTCTTCTACTGTTTCTTTTTTGATTTCATCTTTTGTGGAAAAAAGCCTACTACTAGCAGCTCACGTACGATGTTGTCAATTTAAGGTGTTTTGCACTTAATTAGTCAGTTCACTTTCGTTTTGGTTCCCTTTCTACATAAGCACCCTTAACTTTTAGATGAGCCGTTTAAGGTTTAAGTTGATGTTTCTTCCTGAGCATTTAAATCGTTTGCACAATCAAGGTTTTCTTAATGTCTACGCCGGTGAGTTGCAACACCGAATCGAAATTCGGTTGAGATCGCAAACAAAAAAGCCCGTCTTGCTTCCCATAAAGACAGCAACCTACCAAATTATTGGAATCTGTTCCACATGTTCACAAAACGATGTTGCCCTTTTATTGGCCTCGAGGGCACGATATCTTGAAAGTTGTTGGTGACGAACTGGAATGTTAACGGTAAGTGCCACTTTTCTGCATGACAATACTCAAAAGGGAAAAAATTCTTCTTCTAAAAAACAACGTTCCAAGTAGCATAAATCTCAGTCCACCAGCAGCAAACTTGCCACCTATCCCTATTCCAAAATCCTGTGGAGAACTATGGGAGTGGGACATATTCTGAGAGCGTTCAACCATTTAGTGCACTCAAAAGAAATAGACGTCTTCTTAAAAATAGACTATTTGTTAGATATTCATGAAGGAAAACAGAAGCTTTCGTCAATACAGAATAACACGAGAATCCAATTAGATGGTTATCACCCGTTAAAGCTTAAGTACGGTAACAAAGAAGATCAGGTAGACGAACTACTCAGTCGTGTATAAGAACACAAGCGAATAGTGACCGCCTTGAAGATCAGGAAACATTGTGTGAGTATTTATTCGTCATAATCAGCGAACTATAGAAGAATTCAGAATTTGTAGATACTATGTACTTACAGGGCGAATGTGGTGCAGTGGTCGGAGGCGCCTTGCCATACACATGGGATCGATTTCTTCCCTAAATCTCACCAAAGGTTTCGTCCCTCCGGGTTTGGCGAACTGTTACTAGACTTGTCTGGGAGTGGAGCAGGACTGGCTTGATACATCGGTAGGCCACCGCAAGTCATTGAAAAGGCAAGATATGCATTCAATCGCCTTCAGCGATGCTTAGTAAAGTCGAATGCATGGCTCATCCCTTGGGGATTAGTCATCGGCGAAAGCTTTTATCTTTTATGTACTTAACAAAGGGCAACTCCTTGCAAAATTCACGACAAGTGTTCAAAAACACGCACTGGATTAAAAGAGTCATGAATCGGATGGAACATTCAAAGCCAACTGTCTTTTTAAAATCTATCAATGAGTATGTAAAGGAAGGAGCTCAAGCAACATCACCTGCTGTAAAAAAAAAGTCGTTGTCAAATCAGACTTTAGAGGTGCTATAAATAGAACCCCACTGGAACCTTTTACAACTCAGAATCGCACGCCCACAAGCATGATATATCCATGTTCCTATTGCGAAAAAGTACGTTATTTAACAATTGACTGCAAAAAGGCAGGCGTAGGATGAAAGAATACAAATTGAAAATGAGCAAAATCCTTCTTTTAACTGCGCTTCAACGTTTCACCAAACTTCGACTCGCAGAAGAGGATGCTGCCACGTATGCAATAAACGTTGACAGAACACATCTATTTGCAAACTGTTACAACCGTTAAAAGAACGTCACTTTTGTAGCTCAAAAAATAGGCCAGAAAGATAAAACAAAAAGCAAAATTAACCATTATGTCGTCAGACTACCGTATATGACAATCTTCGTCTTTCACGCACCAAAATCAAACTATGACGAAGAAGAAGTAAGGGCGTTCTATACGGACTTGAAGAAGTTCTACAGAGAAGACCATACATTCTTCAAGGTCACCATTGAAGATTTCAACTGCCATGATTGCCAAGACTGGAACAAGAAGAAAGTCTGAAAAACGTCACATTGGGACCCATGGATTAGAATGGAACGAACAGGGTGAGCGGCTGTCTGAGTTTATCATGGCGACCAAGACAATCAGTGGTAACTCGCAATTCCCGAAAACCCCACCCTCAACGCTGGACGTGGGAATCTCCCCAATGGAACGTACCACAACGAAATAGACCACATCATATTAAGTAGAGAGTTTTGTCTAACCGATGATCTTGTCCCAAAATTCTACACGAGATCGGACCATCGCTTCCTTCGTGCAAGATTCTATTTCTCGCGCAAAGGAGAAAAAGCAGCTAAATTCAAAACCCGAAGTCCCAGAACCACCGTAAACTGGGACTTATTCAACTCATTAGTCGGCTGTTGGGAAGATGCCGTTGTCGATATCATCGACGAAGAATACGATGGGCTCATTCAACACCTTCAAGTTAGCGCTAAGGAAGCCCAAATTTCGATACTCACCAAAAAGACGTCTGTCTCCAGAAACACTCGAGCTGATACACCAGCGTGCAATCGCACAGGCTGCAAGGAACCGCGAACTAACGTTTGAATTTGTAAAACAATGCAGGCAAGCGATAAAAAAAAGGTCTTAAAGAGAGATGAGCAGCAGTAATGATCGAAGCTGCAGAAGCTGAGAAAAGTATTCGGAAAGCCCACCGAAGCTTTCGCCAATTACAAGACCAAGATGATTGCACTCCGACACCCAGACAGAACAGTTACAGCGTCCAGAAAGGCAATGGAGAAAGTCGTTTACGAGTACTACTCAGATCTCTTCGACAAAACACGTCCACCTTCCGTCACATGAAACAAAGGTAATGGATACGTTGTGCCACCGTTTCTCCCTTTCCAAAATCCGACATGCCATTTCGTCGGCGAAAGAGTCGAATAGCACCAGGTTCAGGGACAGGATGAGGTCAGAACACCTGAAGAACCTTTCCGCCAGTCCTCGTAAACACACTGTCTCGGCTCTCCACACGTTGCCTGTCTGAATGCAAAGGTCCCTACTCTGTAGAAGACCAGCAGGACCGTGTTATTGTTCAACCTACACGATATCAGCAACTATCGCCCAATGTGCTCGCCGTCTGTCGTCTACAAACTTTTCACTCCAGTCGTCCTAAAGACGACACTGACAGAACACTGGACCAAGTACAGCCATGTGAGCAAGCAGGGTTTCGAAAAAGGATTTAGTGCGATGGACCACATCCACACGATAACAATGCCCATTGAATTATCGCGAGAGTACAAAGATCGCTCTGTCTCACGTTCATCGATTTACAGAAGGCCTTTGATTCAAGTGAGGTAGAAGTAGTCATGGAATTAATACTCAAGGGAGTCCCTACTCAATACATTAAGATTCCTCGTGTGCTGTACAAAAATTTTACAACCACGATATCACCATTCTAAAACGTTATTAAAAATTGACGTCAAAAGGTGAGTTAGGCAAGGCGGCACCATCCGGCCAAAATTATTTAGCGCCATCCAGAATGTCATGTGAACACTGGTATTGGATAATATTGGAGTGAAAAGTCGGCGGTTATATTATCTTCGCTTTGCTGATGACATAGTCCTTATAACACCACACATTAGCCAAACGGAATTGGTCTTTGTGTAAATCTCACAAAAACGATGTTAATGAAGAACGAATTGCTTTTGAATGCCTCATTCACGCTCAACGGAACGTATATCTCCGAATGCTCCAGTTGTATCTATCTAGGTCGGGAAATCAATATGATGAATGACTTAGCTGCAGAGTTGAACGGAAGGAAACGAGCGATTTGGGAAGCTTTCAAGAGCTTCGAGGATATAGTGAAGAGGACAAAGAACGCCCGACTTGGTGCCCACCTTTTCCACTTAACGGTACGTCCTGCGTTAATGTGTGCGTCGGAAACTTGGTCGCCGCGTAAACAGGACGAAAAAGAACTCAGGTTGCTAAACGCGCCTTCGAATGGATGATGCTAGGAGTGTCCCGTGTCAATCAAGCAGGAGAAAGATCCAAAGCTCCGATCTGCATCAACCATCAAAAAATCAACGACACCGTTCTGTACGCCAAACAGTCGAAGATAAGGTGGGCCACGTAGTGCGTATGAATGACAACCGATGGGCAAGAGCCGTTAGTGACTGGATTCCTCGGGATGTTAAATTCAATGCAGGAAGACCACCAACCCGATGGTCAGAGTTTTTCATGAAGACCCTAGAAGCAGGATATGATGCTCGACGAATCCCTAGACCGAGCAGAACCCACTGGGCTACTCTTGCACGCGACAGGGAAAAATGGAAGACTTACTGGCGCCCAGCCCGAGTCACTCAACGATCAACAGGACTACAGGTTATAGAGGTGGTGTCGTCAGTTAGTTCTGCAAAAGCAAGAAGCATAAGCCATCAAAAATCATTGCAGGCGAATCTCAACAAAGGTACGAAATCGATACGGTCATACTTTGCGCAGTGAAGGAAGATACAACAAATGTCCAAATTTTAGCAAAACAAGCACAGATCTTCAACCCATCTACTCAGACACGAGGGCTAACATATTTCTTGCTTGGTAAGGGATGTCACCGGTCCTTCGTTACCAACGAATTAGCTAAAGGCCATCATTTACAAAATTCCGATTTCACAGATTTAACACATTGGGAGCTCTTAACGGACTTAAAAAGATGTGTGAAATTACCGCAGTAAAACTGTGTGTTTTTAAGGAACAAATATGAAATTACAATAACCAGAATCAAGACCTTAGCCAAGCCTCTAAAATCTATTCGCCTCAGCCAAAAGGATGGGAAATTCCTTTATCTGACAATATTAAACTCACCATCGATCCCAACTGTAACAACATGTATCCACAAATCCTATTCGGACGAACGTCGTTTCGGAATTTTTTTCTTTTAAATAGTAATCTGGGACCGAACAAAGCATTGCGATCGAAATTAATAATAATCCGTTTTAAAAATCCCATCTAAACTATGTTATCAAATAGTAGGAGCTAACCACAAGCGACAAATTATATCGCGACAACGTACACTGCTCATCACAGAGACTGCAGTACCCAGGCGTGAACCTTATGAACAGTAATCATGGCAAGATTGTTGCAATTTCCAATCATTAGGAATTAACCAATTAACCGAATTGAAAATAAAAAGAAGAACAGGAGCAAAATACTGAACTTTGGGAACAGTTTGACCCGTTGAACACAATCCGTATAAGCGAGAACAAACCCACGAACACATGCATCAATACGTCCCCCGTAGACACAGAAGGTATCTTCTATTTTGGCCCAGCAGAAACGGTTCCATCTCCTTTATCCATATGCGTCTCATAGAATAATTAGCCCGCTTTTGGTCCGCGATAAATGCGCTATTCGCATTCTGCGGACGCGTCACGTTGCACCGCGATTTACCGGGACGAATTCTCCTTATAGGGAAATCCCGTGTTCAGCAACTGTGAATAAAAACCACAATGAAAAACTTCGTGTGTGCTTATCAAGCAAGCGGTCAATTCCTGAAAAGTGTTGCGAATTTTAAGCCAACTGTGCAATTGTGAAAGGTTAATGACCGTTGGCCATTTTGCTTACGACGCCATTGTAGTCGTTAGTTTTATGAGGCTATCATTAATATTCTAAAGCGGCTGAACCTCAGTTTTCGTGTTTATGGGGCTTGAATAAAAAATATTAGCAAAATCTCTGTAAGATATAATTATTGTGATACTAAGTCACTTCTACGTCCTTTGTCTGCAGTAATCGCCATTATCCTACTCTTCGGTGTTTTCTTCTCAGTTCTGTTTTATGGCGAGTCTACAATGGAAGAGATGATGTTAGACACTTACGCAAAGAGGTTAGGCTCTTTATCAGCGAAGGCAAGACACTAGAACTGCTCGCGTATAATGATGATCGTTGGTGGCAGGTTAAGATCTAAATCAATAGTTTTAATGTTGTTGCATGTTCTCTTTCAGCAAATAGGATAAATTAAGGGTCCTCGTATTGGTAACGGCGCTTTCGCCAACTGTGGCGGTATCGAGGATGTATGAGGACCAGGTCTTGTCTTTATATCTCTCACGAAACACACTACAGTTTTTTAAACAGCTGCAGCATTCAATCGCATCACAAATAGGCTCCGTTTTATCAGAAACTTTTCAGTCACTTAAAAATGGTTCCATTTAAGGACTCATAGAGCAGGAAGAAGTCGGTCAAGAGAAAGTTAAGAGTTCGTTTTTCCGAAATTCACATTCAATATTCCGTTTTCTGGTTGGGTTCTAAAAACTCGATATATTCCGTTACACCCCTTCCTTGCAGCAACTCCATTAGTATGATGCAGTCATTTTGTACCGGAGTATTTCTTGCTTGTCGTAGAACTAGTAATACTTTTTAAATGAAAAAAGTTTGGACAAATTTATGTGCTGTTTGCCTATATTTTGAAAAAAAAAGTGAAGCCGTATGGAGGTAATGGTTCCCAGGTCATAAAACAACAGTAATTCAAGATAGTGATTGGAAATGAAAAGTCGAACAATTACGGTGAAAATTCATCTACTTATATCCGACACACAGAACTGTACATCAGTTTATTGGTAACTCCGAGTAATTTCCAAGTAGTACACAACAAGTCGAAATCTTAAAATACTTACAAATTAAAGCCCTCTCTATTGCTCTATCTGTTTGAAGCGCTATTACCATTCCATGCACTGTCTGAAACAAATCTTCAAAAGCTCTGAAAAAATGGCGTCAAAAAATTAGGCTACGCGAAAGATAGGATATCACAATTTCATTTTCAAGCATACAAAAGCTTCTATGTTGAGAAGCAAGTACGAGGTTCATATTACAGCATTTATTCAATCACAATAGCAGAGGAAAGGTCAAGTCGCCATTGTATCTATTCAGCAGAAGACTTTCATAAGCTCAACACACATGTATAAGCTTAGCAGGTAAGACCTAAAACACAATTTTTCATTCCCATAATAAACAGCCTCTTTTTAAGCATTTACTACCTTGTTCTTTGCGAGTTCTTCGGTTGTTTGATTGAAGCCGAACACACGACTCTTACATGGCTAAGGAACCTGCCTAGCTCAGGTCAAAGAATCAGCCTGAGAAATGGCTCGAAGTGGCGTGTGATCACAGAACACTCCACCGTACCATTCATTCTTGAACTTTTGAAATTTATCCAAGACGCTTTGAAAGTTTTACGCGATGATGTTTTGGGTCCCCCTGCGAGGATAGTGAGTATTATCCCAAAGTCACCTCGTGTTTGCACACCAAGAAAACAGTGAATTTATACCTGTTTAGATCCGTACACTACAACTCACTACATATATTTCCTCTACTACGGCTTAACATCTTGTTGCAGCGAAATCACGCTTGGAAATGCCAAAAAAACGGCGTTCGAGTGCAACAGAGATTTCTATTCTCTTTCATATCAACATTCTCCTTGGTGGTCGCTTTCTCTGCAAGAAACGGTCACTCAAGAACAAAATGAACTCATCCGAAAAACAGCTTTTGTAAATCATGAAGCATGCAGAAATCATGAAATATGAAATATTTATGGTTATCAGGTCCAATATCTTGCACGATGATCTGCATGGGACCGTCGATCAACTAACTAGAAGAAATCCAGCCGAAAACTTTTACAACGTAACGTCAGCATCTTCAGATGAAATGAGCATATAAAGACTTACTGTGGTAGAATTGTTTTCCATTCTATGAGTGGAAACCACTCACGCTGGTTTGTACATCTAGTAATCTAATCTAATCTACTAGTATTATTGCCTTCGCTTGCTTCTCGAGGTATTAATTATTCCACTGCGTCGTTTTATGAGGTGGCTTACACTCGAAGCATGAGTTTTTGAAGAGGAAATCGATGCGAAAAATCAGACATGTATATACGCCTCACTAAAAGCAGTACAGATTAAAAGCACCGTAATGAGTACTCGTGATATAAAAATTTTGTTCTCAGAGCATGCAATTTATCAACTCAGTTACTCGTTTCAGTTCAACAACAACTCGAAGAAAGAAAAATTAGAGGTCCGTGGGAAAAGTTGAATTTTATTTTATATTGAATTTGACAATTTTCTTAAAGAAGTACTTTACTCCACAAGCTGTTTGTTCCATAGTTTTGTGTTTTCACTGTGCAAAGATTTTCTTATTACATTTTGCAAAAATTCAAAAAATTCATTCAAATATCGCAAATACCATATTAGCCTTTGTTAGTACCGGCTGGCTGATGTTATTTACAAAGTATGAAAGTGTCTGCAAATTTAGTAGAGAATGTGTGGCGAGGAACATACATAGTTGAAGCAATCGTGATTACCGTGATCCTACTATTCCCGTTATTGGCTTAACTACAGCTCTTTCGTTTTTTGCACAAATGTGTACCTATCCGAAGATTAATACATAGTGCACCATAAGGACTTAATGGAACTAAAAAGTTAGATTTATGGCCACAAGACTACTATAGATTTGCATTGAGGTGATCTGTTTTATGCTTCTCATACAAGGATTTGTGATGGTCGGCAAGTAAAGAATACGTTCGCCATATTTAGACATATTCGATAAAAAACCTTAATATGTTGATGCTGAGTGTAGCACGAAATTTTTCCCAAGTACTGGAAGGTTTTGAATCTTTTAAGAATCTAAGGAGCGATAATTGTCAATGAAGATCTTGAAGGGAGGTGTAATCGGTGGCTTTGTCGTAGAAATGACTCAGGAACGAAACCAAAGATGGTGTCTCTTTGTTTAACCAGCATTATTCGCTTGTTTTTTTTTAATGTCATGTTTTATAAAAGTTTACTGATAGCAGCTCCGTCACGCTGTTGTTGATCTATCTTACTAGATTTTTTTTATTAACTCATCAATTTGTTGTTTTTTTGTCCATTTTATCTTTTTTTTATTTAATTACTTGAATGATGTACCTGCTGCTAGGATTATGTAGTACCACAACCACTGAGATCGTGAACAGGTCTCCAAACAAGCCTCTGAATTGCTTTGCATCTATGTTATTGGGCTCCCGCAGGCAAGACGTATTGTAGCACATGATAAAAAATATGGTCTATATTGAAAACGAAATGCACTAAGCCTTTTAGTTTCTTAGTTAAGAAAGCTCATCAACACTGCTCAGCTATAAAATGCCTAGTTTGTAATGGGTACAGCACTAATTCTCCAGTTAGCTGTTATGTTGATATCACAATTTCAAGTTCATGACTTGAGCTGAACACATAGGGTAAGCAGCTGTGCTGGTGCACCATACAGCATCCCCTGTAGCTTAGATGCAACACTTTCAAAATGCCGTTGTTTTAGGTCCAAAGCATCAGGGTGACGTGACAAAAACCTTTACGGCTGGGACAAAATGAATGGCGTTTCCAGCAGATCCGAGCAGTAATCCGTGGTTTCCTGGGAACGAAGGTTCAAGACAAACCAACGGAAGCGCAGTCTCTTAAATAACGATGTTAACTATAACTATTGTCGACTAAAATCGTGCATCCCCACGCCGACTTTCTATTAACCGCGGCAATGATCAAATAATTCCTGATATTCTTGAGCAAACATGAGGTGTTACTTTATTCGTTATTTCGTTTAAGCTCATGTTTCGGCACCATCGCATTCTTCAGAGAGCAGCAATAACCATACAAAAAGATGAAAACCTATATAGCAACCACATGATCAACACCTTCTCGAAAAAACCTACCGTTATTTACGTGCCTTCCAATGAGGAAGAACAGCTGATCAGAGTCGCATGTGGTTGATAAGTGCACAACCCCTCATCAAAATTCGATGCAGATGTGGGGCGACATCACACGTGATCTTTCTTCCTTAGCCGAAGGAACTTAACAAAACGTTAAGTTTTCGAGAAGCCGGCCATCAGGTGGCTGCCACATAGATTTTAATCTTTCTTTTTTTTGTTACTGAAGCGTTTGGCGTAGTAGATTGCACATCAGTATTGCTTTCCAGCCTCTGACAAAGCGATACTGCCGAAGTTTCAGATGTAACGAAACGAAGAATAAAGTAACGCCTCGTGTTGGCTTAACAGAAATATTGAGAAATAGAATTATATATTTAATAAACGACGTCGAAAAGGAAATTGTGGTCAAAATTGCGAAGGCTGGTATTTCAATCACAGATTTGGTACTAATGAAATGGCAATCATTTATGGCACTAATGGGTTCACTGTAAAAATTCTTCTCTACTGTACACATAGTTGAAGAGCATGCTTTTAGAACATTTTTTTTAGAATTTGTAGAAGGAACCATGTTTTTTAAGTTCCACTAAGAGCGAAAAAATAAGTCATCATGAATTGTTGGTATCAGAGTGCGCAGAATTCGTTTATAGCCTTTGTGAAGTGATCTCCGCTCCTAATTTCCTTACAAATCTTCCATGCTTAATGGGCACACAAACAACCTGCCAAAAAAATAACGTGCACAGTTCAGACAAACGATTTAACCAATGGAGAGTTGCATCCTCCCAATTCATAATGAACCAAAAGAGAAACTAAGATTTGGTAACGATGATCTAGAATGACACTTGTTATTAAATCAGCTGTTAGATAGTTGCTGCTTTTTAGGAGCGAGTGGCGAATGAGATTCCACAGCTCCTTTGCCTACAATAAAAATTACACCTCGTGTTTGCTCAACAAGAACACGAAGAATTACTTGCTCAAATTAAATGTACAGCTTCATTGGATATCATTTTTTTCATACTTATGTGTGCAATCGTTTTAGGACCAATAATGACTAGAATAGTAGGTATTACGACGACTTGATACTCTCCGTTTGGGGACACTGTTAACACCGCCAGTCGCGTGGAAACAATAGTAAAGGTGGTTCAAGTTTCTAACCATCTGATCTTCTTTTTATTTTTAGTTTTCTGTTTTCTAAAACGAGTTTTTTCAGTACGTCGAATTCATATTTCGAGATATACGTTGTAATGGTTAGAAGACAGCACTAATGGGTGGATTTTAAATGTAATGATATTATATCTATGATATCCATATACTGTTTTTTCTCTATATATTTTAAATTGGATGACAGCACTTGTTAGCGTACTTACTGTCGCTAGCTATTTTTTTGCCAGATATTGTTCCACTCCATTACCAACTGTCTTCGTTCATATGGCAGCTAGCTAAATTTCTTATTCTAGGCAAAAGAGCTGTGGAATCTCATTCGCTACTCGCTCCTAAAAAGCAACAACAATCTAACAGCTGGTTTAATAACAAGTGTCATTCTAGATCATCGTTACCAAATTTTACTTTCTCTTTTAGTTCATTATGAATTAGGAGGATGCAACTCTCCACTGGTTAAATCGTTTGTCTGAACTGTGCGCGTTTTTTTTTGGTAGGTTGTTTGCATGCCTATTAGGCATGGAAGATTTGTAAGGAAATTAGGAGCGCGGATCGGATCAATTTTTGATAATAATTTCAATGAGTGCATATTTCTGGAGCTCGTGTCTTCTCTAGCTGTCAAAGGAACTGTGGAAATGAGTTTTAATTTGTAGCAATTCCATCACTGTCTGGTTTGGGACTGTTATGTCTCCTCGTAGGTTGACTAAGAACAACAAAAATGCGTTTTCCACTTAATTGAACGTGTGTTGAACAGCGATCTTGAATGGAAGGATTATAAAGCACCTCGTCGGGCTTGGAAGTGTGTTGTTCACTTTCGCTCAATTCAATGCTGAAATAACCTACGTACCACCGATGAGCGGTAGTTCGTGATTAGAATGAGACGATTAAAGATGATTAAGAGACTCGTTCTTTTCAACAATGATCGATGTGGACTCTGTAGTTGCCACGTCGCTAGATCCTGGTGAAGGAGAACTCATTGTCGGCCAGGCTTGAAAACTAAAACGTTTTCAACGTTTTTCTTTCAAGAAATACCTTTATTATCGGCTTGCACGTTTCTCTCCATCCGCATCGTTGAGTAGAGTAGGCTGCATTAAACTCTTCACTCGGCAACTATAATTCTCCAATGGATTTTGTTGCTTGAAGAACACTAAATTCCGACGTTTTAAGTATCTTAGGCAAACTGAATTATGTAACCACCGATATAGTGATCCCCACAGCCTTTACTTCTTACTTTCGTCAGAAGGCGCACTCCTAGAATTATATTCTTAACCAGTTCAATAAATTTAACTGATTTCTGATTATATCTGAAAACATTTTTGATAAAGTGAGCGTGTAAGTGGGAATTTTCCTTTATTTACCTTAACACTCTTAATATAAGTTTCCAATCTATCCACTTCGTCTTGCTCAACACGGGTGTTTTTACGTAGGCTTTCCATCGCAGGTTCATGGCTGAGAAACCATGACACAATTCGAAAGACCGACTTGTGTATAGTTTGCCGTTAATAATTAGCTAGTGAAACCTTATGAACTGCCCTTTTCGAGCTGACGCAAGGTTGGTGCCAGTTGTTATTGTTGTTGTAGTGATTCGGTGTTCGGCGAGTTCATCAGACTATCAACCTGCCTCAACTCAACAAAGGATACCGTTAGGACTGTAAGAAATCAGCAAAGCTCGGAACCCTTGTGTGGCTTCGAACCCGCAATTACTTTTTTCGAAGTATGACGTGCTCTTCACACCCCTAACCAAGGCTCCTGGTTTCTCGTCTCTGAAACAAAAGTAGTTGCAGATTAGAACTCGCTTGAAGTTCTAAGCTTCTTTCACACAGCACTCTGCTACGAAAAAAAGAAAGCCAGTGAACAAAGAGTTAAGGCAGTATGATTTCAACAAGGGTACTTTTTAAGATATAGACGACATAGCAATTATTGCCTTTATAAAGAATAAGGCGTTACACAAGCAAGAATTTTCTGTCGTAAAATGGTGTTCTCCTCCTTATGAACCAGTGTCTGAGCTTTCCACCTAGGCAACGAAATTAAACAGCATTGTTTGTGGCAGGTCAGTTCCTAATTTTTTCAAGAAATATGTTAGTAGCAAAGCCAAGATAATACAGACGACATTACACTTATGATAGGAGTCAAAATAGGGTCGATAATGCACCAAGAAAATCTAGGGTCACCGTACTTGGGAGCATGACCATAACTGAGAGCGCGCGACCATTATTAAAATTGGGCACGAACTTTCCACCATCACAACCCATTTCTAAAGCAACCGTGCGTAGGATCGCATGCAGTTTGTATGAGTTTCAAGATCGACTCCGATATCAGGCCAAAAAAGAAATATCGAGCAAAAAATGAAAATCAAGAGGTGGCGAGAATAACACCGTCTCCTTTCCCTAGAGCGTTCTTTAGGCAGCAGGACACTGACGTTGAAATCGATACAAAATTCCGCATGTTTTCAGACGATGGTCGTTCTCGAAAACCTTAATCACTGTCGCGGTAGAAAATTCATCTCTAACCTCACAGCCTCACAGAAATGTGGTATACGAGAAATTAGAGGATTAATAAATTTAAAAGTAACTAGACTATCAGTTAGTGATAATGGGGGAGACTTCGTAGTTATTCTTCGGAAATTAGATGTTAAGATAACGCAGGAACATCTTAATGATGTTACACTTTATCGCCCATCGTCTGAAAGAGAATACAGAAGGCAAAGCCGAAACTAAATAATCAGTGGGCCAATGTAGCAAGGGGTGCTGGCATAAAACCATTGGTTATTTCGCACTTTAAATTCAATAGACAAACATGACCCGTCTTATACCAACTTATTAAAACACATAAGTTAACATCAACTGATGATCTTACGTCAACCAATCCGTCATCATTCACGTTAGACCCATAATCAGTTGTGCAGGCGGGCCAACGGAGAGAATAACCTGGTTTTTAAGCCTAATACTTTCGCTGTTGCTCAGACATATTCCAGCTCACCTCACGAACACCCAAGTGTTCCTAGAACGTCTACGTAACGCGTCTCCTAGTAAAGAGTGCGTGATGGAGTCCTTCGGCGTTACTGCGTTGTGCACCAACGTATCGAAAGACTCTGCAACGCAAGCCATCCTCGAACTTTTTGTTGGACATGAAGCAGGAATAAGTATGCATGGCTTCTCCATTCAGCACATCATGGCTCCCTTAAAACAGTACCTAAATTGTTCGATCTTCAGATGATCTGGAAAATATTACGTGCAAATTAGAGGGCTGGCAATGGGACAGCGGTTGGAACCGACTCTCACCATTGCGTCCATGTCTAAAATAGAGGCACTGGTTATCGATCTCCGGCCGGTACTTTACTAAAGATATATAGATGACTGTTTTGTCAACTTCTCTACGAAGGAAGAGATGGACAAATGCTTCGAATTATTGAATGAGTAGTCTGAGTACATTAAATTCACCCGGGAGAAACCGAGAAAGAACTGGCTTCCGTTTTTAAACGTTCAAATAAAAGAACCTATCAAGTAGCAGGTACATGACAAAGCCAAGTAACAAGAACATCCTCGTTCATTTCCTCTGCTCTCATCTTTCACACACAAAGAGGGAGATTGAAGAAACATGTTTCGAACAGCCACCTCTGTATGCAAAAAGTAGAGAACTAAAGGAAGAGTCGCGCAACTTCGTTCGGCAAATAGCCATCTCCAATGGCTACGAAGTAGTAACCCCACGACATAAGATTAGAAGGAGAGCGACGCCCCCAAAACGAAGGGTTTGGCCGAAACAGTCCCGTTCACCTTGCCCTTTATTAGCGATGAAATAAATGTAGCGGTGAAGCGATCCTTAAGAAGGGCAGATCTAAAGGAATCGGTAGCTATAAGTGAAATTCCACCGAATAGTCTTCGTCGTCAACTGGTTCGTAACCGCCTATATGACAGTCTATGTGAAACACAGAATTGCGTAATTTGCCCTTATGGCAGGGTCGGTGATTCCATGAGTTCAGGTACGATATACCTGATACTTGCGGAGACGAATATATTGGCGAAATGGGGCAGACCTCTATGTATCCGAACAAAAGAACACCCACATGGCGAACGAAAAACGAAACAAGGCACGCCACTAGGTACGCATAGGAAACAAAAACATAGCGGAAAAGATTTTGATGTAAAAGTCGCTATCATCGCACGGGAGACTAAAACACCAACGCGCAAATTTCTCGAGGTTTTTTGGATGAATTCCAAAAATCCAAGAATGAATAGCAGGAAAGGATGCCCTGAGATAACGCGTGATCTAGCTCTGTATCTCAGAACTGATTTTTTTCATTTTTTGATGTGGGGTGGTGCAGCAATCATATGTAACTCTAAGAGGCTGCCCTTCCTTAGTGAAAAATAGATGAACACGGTGGGTTTTGAAGAATCTGGTGATCGCGTAATTATTGTTTAGATGTTCATCTTTCTGTTTGCGTTTTTGAAGCGTTTGACGTAGTGAATTACGTATTAGTGTATCCTCCCAAGCTCTGAAGAAGGCGATTGTGTTGTGTCTGTTATACTTGTAAAGAAATAAAGGTGTGCTGAATAAGAACCTCTCGACTGCTGCAAAAAAAGAGAACAACAGATTTATAATCCAATACAGATTTTAACAGAAAGTCGATCTGGGGAACATATGATAAAAAATATGAAGAATTTGGAACGGTAATATTTTTTGTAATCTTTCCATTCAAGCCGGTCGCTCAACAAATATAAAAAATAAGTTTAGATAAGTAAAAGGACTTTATTTCTTCATGTTGTTAAACAACCAATGTGGAGATATAGGAAAGGTCCTAAAACTAAACCGTTATGGAATTATCATAAATTTAAAGCTCATTCTCAGGCCTCGTTATGTGGCTCGAGGTGACTCGGATGTAAGAAAAATACACTTATTTGTAAGATTTTAACAAATCTAGAGAAATTTACTGTTCCCCCGTCCCTGGGAGAGTGAGTGGTGTTGACGTAAGCAAGAAGTGCGGCTTCACCAGTGTTAACCAAGGTCGTCAAGGTTACACCATTAATGGTAAAGTTAATTTCACCTTCAGTCAAGATCTACAGAAGTTTGCGGTACCTACAGAAACTGTTTAGTTTAGTAAAAAATTTTTTGCTGCATCGAAACGAAAAGGTTTTCAAGTCTCTAGAATTGTTTTTTGTCTTTGCTTGTCTTCTGCTCGCATTTGTTTCCTTTTGAGAGCAACGATTTTACATACAGCACACTGGGAAAGTGCTATTAAACTGTACGTATTGTGATTTCGAAGTGATATGTAGTGTTCGCAGGAATTTCAACTGGAATCTTGGTAGCTCGGTGGTTTTTCTCTATTCTCTGAGATTATTGAGATTCACAGGCAATCAAAATTTTACTAATGAAACCACAACAGCGGTCTGTCGCAAAACTGCTCGCCGATCAGCAATTCAATTGAAACGATTCGAAATGGCTTATTCAGCTTTATTCGTCGTTCATAAAAATCTCATAAACAGAACGACGATTATTCAGCGCCGGTGGCGCTCCCGATTTGTCATTCGCGCTCGGAAAACATGATGTGTTACATTTAGAGTGGGAGAATTGACAACAAAATATTGGTGTTGAGATAAACCCTAAAACACTATAAATGGAAAGCGAGTCGCATGGAAGTCTAAATGGCTTTCAGAATAATCCCTAGTCATCCAATGTGGATCCGTTTGCAGAATGCCTTTAAGAACAAAGACAAGCGAAACGTCGTCTTCTGAATAGCGATTCAGTGATTTTATGAAATGGTTCAGCCTACCAGTGATAATGTCTGCACGTCAATAAGCTTTCAATGCGTAGGCGAAATTATAATCACAGTAACGACGTGAACGTTAAACCAGCAGAGGTAACAAAGTGCGGACAGCCGATGTTCTCTGTAGCACTTTCTTTTAAATAACAGACCGTATATTTTGATCTAAAACATTACTTAAGAAAACTTTATATGCTTTTACAGCATGTTTTGATGGCGGTATTCTCAAGCAGTGGCTTTTCTGGGTCGATACGCAAATCCATCGAAATCGTACCACAACAGTCGCCAGTGCCCGCTTTTTTTTATCGAGTACTTCGAATATAATGCATAGTCGATCTCTCTTTTTCGTTTCTAATACATGACCCATAGTTGATTTTTGGCTTTAATAAAACATAGTCGGCAACTAAAGCGAAATTTTCTTCGTTAAATCACAATTGTAAACTTTTACGTCCCTAGAAGAACTTTTACTTGCAGTAGTGCGCATAAAACGACATTTCGGAACGATGGCCGCTCATGACCTTTAAGAAAAGACCATAACGATAAAATTTTGCAAAATGATGAAACTTGAGATACATCTCTCTTGAGATCTTGTGTTTCAGAACATGCTAAAATTGATATTTAAGTATGGAAATAAGCGTTCAAGAAGTGAAGTAATAAAACATTCTGTGGCAAAAAGAAAAGCCATCCTCATCAGCAACGAAGATGTCGGTAGGTGACTGTCTTAGTTAAATCACTCTTGAACTCCTGGCTAGTGTAATGGTTCCTCTTACAAATCTTCTCATTCTCATGTAGTACCAATAATTTCCACTAGTAGTAAACGCGGTTCTTCTTCTTCCCCGTCACGTACACAATCTTTGCGCGAAAAAAATTTTTCTTTGATTAACGCGTTCGTAATGGAAACAATATCCGCTATTGTCTCAATTGCCCAGAAGCAGTGCTTCTTGAAAAAGTACTGGGTATTCTATGAGGAGTGAAAAAATCTGCACTGCAGTGTTTCTTAGCCCAGAGGAAGAGACTAGTAACCAGCACTGTTTATGCTTTACTTCAACGACCTTTAATCGCCAAGGACTTTCTTATGTAATTTCGTGAATATGCAAGGCTTCATGGGCTTGGTACAAAATTGCAGTAAAAAAGCAAGAGGAATACTGTGGTGAACGGCTCGTCGACCAGCAATTAAACTAAGAGAACATGGAGCTGCTAATTCAGCATCAATCAAAACACGTAGAACACCAGTGATAAGGATGGTAATTCAGCAGGGCCGATGTTGTTTCCGATATGCCATCTACTAAACAGACAAATCTGATTTCATTACGTTTCGAATTGGAGAACTCTCGCCGAAGTATTGGAAATGAGCAGTCCCTTCACCTTCACCCACTACTTTGATTACTACCATAATCTGAACACAAAGTGAATGAAATGTATTCCGAAATAACATCGAATTCTCGTGGTGTGCATCTGCCATTGAACAGCTCTTCAGAAACCAAGCCATCTGTGCCACGCAGCAGTTTTCTGCAGCGGTGAAAAGTTTCTGCCTCATCCGAGAACGAAAATTCTGAAGTCGCGTTGAATGTGGTTTTGTGGAATTCTTATTCTAGGAAGAATTAGCAATGTCTTCGCAACGCTGTTTCTGTTAAAAAAAATTCGGATTACTTCGAAAACTTAAGATACTGAATAAACTGAATTATACATCTACATCTATTATAAGAAGGCAACATTTCAATCTTTCTGTCGTGTTCCTGACACCTACAGAAATGAGTTAAACCAGTCAAGAGTTCGCAAGAATTACATAAACGAAATGAGACTCCATTACACGGAGTGTACAACAACGAATTCTGTTTTCTGGAGAAATTCCGAGATGTTGGTGGCGGCGCTGCATAAACATCCCCTTTATTAAAAAGCTGGCATGTTTACAAAGCTGCCTGAGAAGCGTCAGCTCAGTGTTATGTCAACCACTTTCTTTAGAAGAAACACATTTTTTCTGATCTCTATGCATTGACAATTCCACGAAATGTAGGACTCTTGTGCTTCATGCAAAAAACCTAGTGCCATAATGTAGTTATTTTGTCCATGATCAATTCTGGCGCGACTTCGCTTTTCCTTTCTCGTATTGATCGATTTTTAGTGACATTTCATAGTCGCATATTTTCAAATCCTTTAGCAAAATACTGCAAAAGTTGTTACTCTATCTTCCAGTCAACCTTCACAACAAAAAAGGAGATTTTGTTGCCCTATTAAACGGGAAAGGCCACTGAGAGGATGAGACTATCTCGAATGTTCTTGGAAGGTTAGGGAACTTGCTGCAAAGAAAGTTCAACAGAGGAGGTTGTGCTTCGTTCTCATCAATCGATACCTTCACTGACAGATTCCTTCTAAAAAGTGCAATTGTAAAAGAGCCGTCTTCTCGATTGTGAATTTCTTTATTTGTGGGAAACTAAGGACTTTATGCCACAGTAACAAAAGCGAGAATGCGGGAACCAAATTTATGTCGTGGCACCTGAAGAATTAGCCCATTCTTTGGAATTTCTGTTAACTGATCGCGCTTACGTACGACTCTCTTTTAATATTTGGCATACAGTTAATCTCACTAACCAGCTTCTTGGGCCTCGCGACAACAGAAACTAGCACGAAAGGCGCTCTGAGGGAATACGCTTTGAATCCAGTGAGCTGGGAACTTATGCTCTTAGAAAGTGAAAGAGGTGCAAAAACGTCTTCCTCGTTGACGTCACTGAAGAGCAAGTGTTGAATGCCAAATCAGCTGCTGCTTCTTGAAATATTTGATCTGAAAAGGAGAATATTTGTTTCCAGCGGCTCAAAGCTACGTTGTCTCATTTCCAAATAAGGAATAAATCAAAAACCTCGTGTTTGTTCATCGTTGGAACAAAGAATTATTTGTTTTCATCCTAGTTTACAGTACTTGTTACACTTTTTAGCGAACAAAAACAACTTGCCTTAGAAATATGACCAGACTCCTGGCTCTTGTGACTCCGCTGCTAGCGACCGCCTCGATAGTGTTGGGGTGTGGGACGATGCCACCAGGTCAAGGTAATAAATGGAAAATCGTCATCGTAATACATAGATTTGTAATTTTAAATACGAAATGCTTAGGAGCAAACGGATTGAATGTTTCTAACACTTCATTACTATTCAGGAACTGTCTTAACATAAGCCTTTTGATGAGAAGATTTCCAATTTTAAACATCAGAAGTTGGAATATTTTTTAATTATTAAACACAATACTACGGAATTTTCTTGCAGCAAGAACCAGGAACTTCAATATCACCGGCTTTACCTTGCCAGTGGCCATGGTCTACTCCACCGCACCCAATGTCCCTGCACAGGTTGCTGGCATTGCAAATAGCGAGGGAGGAGCTCAGGCATTTGTGTCACGTCTTATAATGCAAGCAGTGAGTTTATAACATTTCGATTTGAAGAAGTCCCTATCCTTCCTCGATTTCTAGAAGAGTGAAGAAAATAAATTCAGTTTTCTAGAATCTTCTTCAGGGCTTTAGTTTCAACACATTTTGTCATCATAATTCAATACAATATGATTAGGAACGCTTCCATATAAACTAAATTCCTACCTGGTGGTGAAGAAATTTGTTGAGGTTATCGATGTTCTCGAACGGCAAGGTCGCAGTGCTGGTCTCTCTGATGCTATAATCTCAATCATTTTGAATCAACTGGCTGTTCAAGTCAGTTATAACCCACTGCAATGCACGCGGGTAACTGTTAACCAACCAGCAAATATGGGATGTAAGTTTTTAACTTTTCAGGGGGTTACACTGGTAACGCAAAAGCGCTTTAAAAAAAACAAAAGTGTGTTCATTGCAAAAGCGTTTATATTTAGAAATAAATGTGGAAATGAATTACCTGTGAGAAGACGGTGCAATATCCTTTGTGTCTGCAATAATGTCCAAAGCTTTCAATGGGAAGTGCGTGCTTAGAACTTTTGACTATTATTACTGCAGTTGGTATAGCTAGTAATTCGTACTGCTGATAATTTAAAGCATCACTATTGGAGGCAGTGGTGCACCGATCAACACGCATAAGGCTGTGGTTCGAACAGGCCCCGTTCAACCAGTACCCCCATATATGTGAGCTCTTGAAATTGGGACCAGACCTGTCAAGTACCTGCTTGATCACCGTAATCCACTGAAGTTGACGATAACCTCTCATGAGGGTATTAAAGTGCCCCATTACAGCAACTTTAGAATTTCCGACTCGGCAGTGTGGAATAACTTACAGAAAGAATGAAGGTGGAAAAAACCCGAAAACGCCACTTCAAGCAACATAACAATCCGAAGCTTCATAAATGAAGTTTGCAAAGAGAAACTATTGCAACACGCGCTGAAATCCTCTCCTTAAATGATGTCATATCGTGACAAAAATTCACTTCTAGTGCACCATCGAGGACCAGATTAATTTGAGCCCAAACAACGTGCGTGAGGGAAGAAAACCATTTAAATCTAGGTTCATATTTTTTTAAAAGAGGTAACCACAAAGTTATTTTTGCCGAAGCTATCGAAGCGGAAGCGATAGATGAGGATGGCGAAGTGGCCTGGAAAGAGTCATGAAAACGGTGAAATGCTCAAATTAATTATGTTCAACTTTCTTCTACGTAATCGGAGCATGCTCTCCCTCACTTCTCAACGAAACTCTAACAAATAAATTATTTCCATTTACAATAAGCATTTTTAAGAGTCCTAGAAAGGTCTCGTCGCCCTCATGACGAAAAAGCAGTGCAAACATAGAAAAAAGCCAGTAATGAGAAATTTTAACCGCTTGTAAACAAGGTTCTTAAAAAATCTGCTTGCTGATGGCGTTCTGCCTATTTTAAAACATTGTCACTGAAATGATTTTAATATTTAATAAGTGCTTTTATACAAGATAGCATAGCGATAGTAATGCCGATCATCACGAACGCTGTTGTTCCTCGATTCCGCTCCAGGTCCACCAATCCTCTCATCACACTCACGTCGGTAAATTGGTAACGTAGTTGTCCGGGAAGGTTTCACTCTATGCAATCCAAATGAGAACACTCCGGCCGGGCTATTTCAGGACTCCAGGAAGAAGAGCGTAGTCCAGCATTCTGCGACATTCGATCACCTGTATCACCTGCAGTCCCGTTGACCGTCGAGTAACTCGAGTGGGCACCAGTAAATCATTCATTTGCCCTGTCGTGTGCAAGAGTAGCCAGAAGATTCACCTCGTTCTTGGGACTCGTTGAGCATCATATCTTTCTTCCAGGTTTTTCGTAAAGAACTCTAACCATTGGGTCAGTAATCTTCCTACAGTGCGTTTGACATCACGAGGAATCCAGTCACTAACGGTTCTTGTCGACCGGTTGTCATTAATACGCATTACGTGTCCGGTCCACCTTATCTTCGACTGATTGGCCTACAGAACGGTATCGTTGATTTTTGATGGTTGACGCAGGTCGGAGCTTCGGATCCCTTCCTTTACTTGCGTGGAACAGGATACTCCTAGCATCGTCCTTTCGACTGCGCGTTCAATAACGCTAAGTGATCTTTCATCCTGCTTATGTAGCGACCAGATTTCTAACGCCTATGTTAGGGCAGGAAGTACCGTTGAGTCGAAAAGGTGGGCACTGAGTCGGGTGTTCTTTCTTCTCTTAGTTGCATCCTCGATGCTCTTGTTAGCTCACCACGCTGCTCGTTTCCTTCTGCCCTACTCTGGAGCTGAGCCGGCCATAATGTTGATTTCCCGACCTAGATAGACTTAACTGGAGCACTCGAAAGTACGCGTTCCATTGAGCGTGAATGGGGCATACGAGATTTAGTCGGAGACCAATCTTTTGGCAGGCTTATCAAAGTCGGCAAGCATTCGTTCCGCTTGGCTAATATTTGGTGTTATAGGAACGGTGTCATCAGCAAAGCGAAGATGTTGTAACTGCCAACCATCGATTTTCACTCCCGTATTATCCCATTCCAATGTTCGCATGACGTTCTGGACGGTTGCGGTAAATAATTTTGGCGAGATGGTACCGATTTGCCTAACCCCCTCTTTTGACGTCGATGTTGATATCGTTGTAGAATCGTGATATTTTCGTTGAGTAATTTTTGCACAGCTCACGAAGAATCTTTACATACTGAGTAGGAACTGCCTGACTATCAAGGGCTTCCATGACTGCTTCAATCTCAATTGAGTCAAAAGCCTTCTTCAAATCGATGAAAGTGAGACAGAGCGGTCTTATGCACTCTCGCGATACTTCAGTGGGTCTTCTTGTCGTGTGGATGTGCTCCATCGTACTAAATCCTTTTCGAAACTCTGCTTGCTCACATGGCTGTCCTTTCATCCAGTGTTCAGTCAATCCTCTCTAGGATGACTGGAGCGAAGGCTTTGTACACGACAGACAGCAAGCAGATTGGACGATAGTTGCCGATGTGGTGGAGGTCACCCTTCCTGAACACTAGCACGGTCTTGCTGGTCTTCCACTGAAAAGGGGAGGGACGCTGCACTCAGAGAGGTGACGTGTGATGAGCCGAGCAAATAATTCAACGAAGAGCGGCGGAAGGTTCTTCGGGTGTTTTGGTCTTATCCTGTCCTGGCCAGGTGCTGTTCGATTTTTCACCGACGAAATGGCATATCGAACTTCGGAAGGGAGAACCGGTGCTACAACTTATCCATCCTCTTTAATTTCATATGACAGAAGGTGGACCTTGCTATCAAAGAGATCTGAGTAGTATTCGTTAATGATTCTCTCCATTGCCTTTCTGGACGTTGTAACTGCTCCGTCTGGGCGTCGGAGTGCAATCATCTTGGTCTTGTAATTGGCGAAGCTTCGGTGGGGTTTGCGAATGTTTTTCGCAGCCTCTGAACCTTCGACCATTACTGCTGCTCTTCTCTCTTTAAGATCTTCTTTTATCGCATGTCTGCATTGTTTTGCAAGTTCGGAGATTAGTTCGCAGTTGCCTGCAGCTCGTGCGATTCCATGCTGGCGTATCAGTTGGAGTGTTTCTGGAGGCAAGGGTCTCTTTGTGACTTTCGAATTCTCAGCTTTCATAGCGCTAACGTGAAAATGTTGAATGAGCCGATCTTCCCTCTCGCCGATGTTATCGACAGCGGCATCTTCCCAACTGCGGACAAATGAGTTGAATAAGTCCCAGTTTATAGTGGTTTTTGGACCTTGTTTTTTGAATTTAGCTGATTTTCGCCTTCCTTCGAGAAAGAGGATCTGCAATGAAGGGGGCGTTGGTCTCATCCCGTGTAAAATTTCGGAACAACAGCAACATCGGTTAGCAAAACCTATTTATCATGATGTGGTCTATTTCGTTATGGTACTCTCCAGTGGGAGACCTTCAAGTCCAGCGTTCAGGGTGGGGGCTTCTGGAATTGCGAGTTACCATGGATGCTCTTGGTCGCCATGACAAACTCAGAGAACTGCCACCCTGTTCGTTCCGTTTTAATTCGTGTGTCCCAATATGACGTTCTTCAGACGTTCTTCTTGGTCCAATCTTAGCGTTAAAATGTCCAACAATGACCTTGAAGAATCTACAAAG
>JADANN010000220.1:0-130000 GCA_018806985.1 Angiostrongylus vasorum
TGAAGAAAAAAACGAACCGTTGATTACCGCAATGGGAATAGGACCAATAGTTACTCGCAATTCTTTCATGATCTACTACTCATTGTTGTCAATTATCTATCACTTTCAAGCAAATCCTAGAAGAATTACTTACTTGCTAGCACGAAGATCTATCAAAAACACATCCTTAGAAAAAATATTGTCTTACAAAGTGTTGCGATTAAGGATGTGTGACGCATTTGCTATTATAGATGACGTTTGGTGCACGTAGTCACTGGTTCGATCCGGCGTCTAGTGATAAGCAAGCACCCGTTCATGATATAACTAACACAAACAGCATCTTGCCGGAACCTAAGGTTCTGATCCTCGAAATCTATCTCATCTTCGAGATCCAGGAGAACCGATATCGATAGCGAAACATAAATGACCCAGTTATACAATGTGAAGAATAATAGACAAGTGGACGAAAAGAAATGTAAAGAGGACCCCACTAGGTTGCATGCCCTAGGACGACCACCTACACGTTGGGCGGACGTGTTCACAACCAGTCATGTCAGTCAGCTGTAGTCGCAGTTGCAGTTGTTATACAGATGACGGTATGAGACTCGCACCCGCCAGCATGCTCGAACCAAACCACCACTGTGGAAGACTGCGAGGCATAGAAACAAAATGGAAATGTGTTGAGGGTCCGAACAACTCGTGAAAACGGGTAGTTCTTCCAAGTACAGTCGCAGACAAGTCTTGCGTAGAGGAACAACGCATTCACTCGCTCCAATCATGCTACGGATGGAGTCGATTATATAGCTCATCTTTAGAGGAGTGATCACCGACGAGGACTTCATGTTCCATTTCCATGATTGCAATCGGTTCTATCAAATATAACCTAGTCAACCAACGAGTAACTCGAGGCGACACCAGCATTGCTTCTAGTGGTCCATGTCGAATGCCTCTGTTGTCTATTGGTCTCAATTTTCTCGAGAAATACACGAAGGGCACCACGTTTCTTCTACAGATGTCTTCTCTTCTGTTACTTTTGGCCAAAAGAAATCATTAGAAAATGGCTAAATCTACTGTGAGGACTAGTTGTGCTGATGGATAGGTGTATTTGTAGTGGACGATAAGAGAACGACAACTCATGGTGCTGAATCCAGCGAAGTAGCCTTCGATTTTTCCGAGCTTTCTATCAGGAAGCCTAGCTAAGAGTAAACCAATACAAGGAATGACCACCGTCGTGGTATTAATCTAGTCGAACGATGGCAAATCTCCCTGTGATCCACAAGGGCTGCGACTGCCTGAGGTGGTGACGACCCGCGGCAAACCTTGGCCAGGCTGACCTAGGGATCCAAGGGAACCACAATGGCTCAACCGGCAAGTCTCCAAAAAAAGAAAAAAATGGAGATTGTGCTGGCACCGGCACAACTAGTGAAGGCAGTCCGTCCAAGTCTCTAAGTATTCAAGTGAAACGACAACAGAAACACGGCAAAATAGTTCGTTTTATCCATAGTTGAAGGTTCTGTAATCATCTCTATGATCCCGGATTCTTTACTAACTCTGCACTTTCTTTTTTTTTCGTTTATTCTGTTTTTACGGTTAGAAAACCACACATGATTTGTCTTGATGTGTTCCACGATAAACAGCAGAAATCGCCGTATCTCGTGATAAATTTCACCTACATCCTTGTCCTGCTCCTAGTCATTCTTTCCATGTCATATGAAAAACCCCTTACTTGCAGTTTTAATAGGGCCGACGATACTCAATGCAGACGTATATTACGGTGCCCATGTCTAATGTCGCCCACACATCAAAATTCCTATTGAAAGCAGACACAAGTTTATTATCAAAATATCAATCTCGCACAAGGTATTATTTCAGCGGATTTCGTCTTCTCCGGAACCTGAGAAGGTCATATTGAAAAAGTCGTGGAAAAGTAACTCAATGATAAATGCGAAAGTTAATAGAAAGTCGATCCTCGAATTCCTGCACTGAGTTGATCAATCCCTGAGGGATGCGCCATGCATTCGACTCCATTAAGTATCGTTGGAGGTGAGTGATTGAATGCATATCTGGCCTTTACAACGACTCGCGGTGGCCTACTGATGTATCGAGCCAGTGCTGCTATCCTCCCAAACAAGTCTGGTACCAGTTTGTCGACCCCGGAGGGTTGGAAGGCTTGGCGGGCCATGGGCGCCGGAATCGATTCCACGTGCGCATCGCAGTAGCGCCTCCAACCATTGCGCCACACGCGCCCTTATTTGGTATATCCTACGACAATTACACTGGTTGTGGAAAAATTAGCCCTCTCAACGTTTTAGATTTCAGATACTATCTCGTCACCTGGCGTGCTGGTAAATTCTTTCGATCCAATAAAGTTCAGCGAAAAAACTGAAAGTTGGACACATCAGGAAATATTTGGAGACTCAGAAAAAACATGCCGTTCAATGGAATACACAATTATATCTGGCAACGAATAGACACTGCTGATGTTATGTAATCCAATTAGAGAGCTAGAAGAACAATTTACGATGTACTATGGTGTACTATGGAGTGGAGGTCCAGCAGCACTTTAGACAATGAGCTAAACGACGCGGGAAATGACGATGTAGGAAATGTCTCTGATCGAACTATGTTGCCCGAATGCACAAAAGAATAGCTTTTGTTCGAGTAGAACCTTATGATAGCATTATCATTCACAGGAAAAAAAAACTTAATAAATTCTGGAGAGTTAGGAAGAGGAAAACACACACCACGTTTTCCATGGAAAATGACCGATGGATTATCTAAAAGACAAGAAAGACGAGGACGTGTTGTGTGATACAAATCGTATAGAAGTGTAGTCACTGTTATATCGCAGCCATTATGCCATAATGTATTAAAATCATACTAATTTTGAAAGAAGGTCAAAATTTGACACAAAAACATACGAGATAAAAACAGCAAGACAGTTTCAAAAACGTGAAAGGGATTTGCAATGACCTAATTGACTAATGACCTAATACATTAAAAAGAAGACCAAGGTACTTATATGTACGTGAAATATCGAACCACAACAAGAGCAGGAACAACTCGCAAGGAGGAACACTGCGCTAAAATTCGTTCAGATAGTTATTGGCCAAAATACGAAACCAACGAGGTATTGGCAGAGGAAAATCGATCGGTAACCGGCCAGAACACAAGGTTAAAAGAAGAGCTTACTCCCAATATACCGGGGGGGATTAGAGGTCGAGTTGGAGGCAAATCCACTCTTATGCAAGCAGTAGTTAATGAATAACAGAGTAGAAAGTGGTGGGCACGCAAAAAACACTGTCAACGAATATTCTCACAAATCCATTTCAGAGAAGTCGATAAAGCCAAAAGTCTCAAGCTACAAGACTAAAGGGAACAAGTAGGATAAGAAGTGCACAAAAAAGAGAAGAAACTGTCTACAAACATTAAAGGAGTGATAGTAAACCCCCTTATCGCAAAAATTGGGGATAAATGGTAGAGACAATGCATGGCTGTCGTCGGATGCGAGGTAAATAGCATTGGATGTCATTTGGCAAAACACGGACTCAGCACTAATACTGGAAAAAACGACATAGGGTTTTACGGGGAAAGCCACCGTAAAGCGGATAACACTGCAGAGAAACTTACCAGAAAATTGGAAAGTGAGACTCACAAGGTGCTGAAAATCAATCAAACTCCGTGTGAGTAGTACGCGATGGCACTGATGCTCCAGAATGCTCGAACCTGCTGATCCAAGACATCAACGCACCAAACCACCAAACCATAACCCAGCTACAGCGAACCCTCGAAAGAAGCAGATAACTACCTTGAAAAGCAACTAGCCATTAGGTGATTAACATCGAAATACAATTTCCGCGGGAATAAATGTCCGGACTGCGTGCAACAACAATCGACAATATCTTGACTGAGCTTCCTTGACGGAGCAACGGTGGATTCGGTTGGCCAACTGCACAAATACCCTATCTCTTTGACATGGACTCTTGATACTCTTTATTATCACACTGTTTGTAATCACATCAAATAATCATGGAGACGCTAATAAACGGTTAACTGTGATGAGAATACACGAGGAACGGTGGAACCACCAGAAGTTGAGCTAACATGCCACTATTGAAACGCTTTATTCAACATACTTGGGAATCTTCAAGCAATACTCTTACCAGAGTAGCAAACAGGAACAAAGCTGCTCCATTTAGTGTATTTATATTCTCAATTTTACTCGTCCTTTCGTTCTACTGCTCTTCCAATCCATATCCAATTTACACTATTAAACTGCGCCTTCCATCCTAATTCGAGTCACGTACTACGAAGAAAAAAACCATGTAAACTTTAAACTCAGTTGGAAACCACTACTGAAAACGTTGGCAATCAACGGTATTGCCCACGCCGCACTGTATTGCTCAGAGGTAAAAGTCGTAGTCTTAACAAAACATATAACTAATAATTACCTGCTTTACAATCTGCTGAGTAAAATATCTAGTTGTTGCCTAATCAAAGTCTAATCACTCGTATACTTCAGTACTAATTTGAAAATTTCCAGAGAATGCCGAAAATCGGAGTCGCTTCCTTCGTTTAGAAATGGTCTCAGAATCGGTTCTCGTCAGGGCTCTGAAGATGGCTCTTAACATTCCACGTCTTAAAGAGCTCTCGACTGCAAAAGACTACTCAGTTTCGTTCCTCTGAGATAAACCGCGTTTCCCAATAGTCACCATGATAAACTACAGTGAAGGAGAACCAAGTTCATCGGAATTGCAGATTACATTAAAAGACCAATAATAACAAATAATTCCCAAAACCTACTCTCTGTTAATCTCGGCATTGTTCTATAACTCAAGGCTTTCTTCTTGATCAGACACGAGGTTGTTAACAAGAAGAGTTGTTCGATACTCTGCTGGTGTTCTGGCGGTTTCTCTTTCGTCTGAGCCTATAAAACTCAAATTGACACCCTATGAACCCAACCAAAAACTATAATGATCCCAAAAAGAAAAGGACTCAATAGCCAAATCTCATCATCATTGTGAATATCTTCTTTTAAACACTCACGGTTCTTCTGCTTATAAGTCTTCCACTTTCTGAAGGAGACCAGCCGCACACAGTCCAAAATGGGCGAGGAATGTGTCTGGCTCAGGGCAAAAAAATCAGCCTGAAGTGTGAGGCCACGTCGCGCGTGATGACAAAGCACTCCTACCTGAGGTTCACTTCTGGACTTCTTCCAGAACGCTTCAACAGTTTTAACACGAATATTTTATACTCCTCTGCAAAAGTTGAGAGTTCTACATGAAAAACTTCCGTCTAATGTCCTTTAAAGGTTTTTTAACTAAAGTAAAACAACACACTTTACGGGTGACACACGGGGCAAAAGACACAACAGAGAAGATTTTGAAGTATAAGTCAAAATCCGCGCTCATGGATACCAAGATCAGCGCACAAAACTTTATAGTCGTTTAAGACGAATTCAAAAAAGCACGAAGATGAACCGTAGCCTTGTTATTAGGAGTGGGCTTGCTGCACACTTCTGGATGATTCATTGACCTGAACCACACACAGTCATAACTCCCTGCGGTTGGTCTTCATCAAATAACTGAAAGGCATATGAAGAAGAAAACGGTGCGTGCATAAAAGAAGCTGTCTATTATGCGACTGAAATCTAGATATTGAGTTTTTTCTGCTGGCGTTATTAAAGTGTTTGGATAAGTACATAGCGTGTTAATGTGAGTTCCAGGCTCTGAGATAGCACAGTGCAAATCTTAACATTAACAACCCCAGCTCTCCTCAAAAAGGGAACACTAACGTATAATAGTACAATAGCACACGTAATAATGGAGCATAATAATTACCTTCTTGGAACATTCGCTCATGAGCACTTCATGGTGTACACTGAGGTGATGGTTCCGTTTCATTTCGCTGCTCAGTTTCTTCAACATCTGCTCACGAATCACATAAGATCCTTTCCTGAAACTAGGAAGAAGAATGAGAAATAGAAAACGGATGAAATAAAAAAATTGTCGCGTTTGGAACTGCAAGCACCAAAAAAAAAATGCCATGTTATAGCGAATACAAGGCTATACCCAGGACTAAACATGGCCTTCAAAAGTGATTTGAAATCAATGAATATGTTAAGTTGTGACGTAGATCTCAAGTTTACGTTCCAGCAAGCAAGCTCGAAAAATTTCGTTTCAACAAAATTCCGTAGGTATTGCCATAATTTTGAGAGAATTACTCTGCTGACAAGTTCACGAGTCGATGCACACGCTGAAGCATTGTTCTATCTCTCATACGTTTCCAATCATGTGGATTTAACAGTGTTGATAAAGCGGATCCAAATCAAGGCAAGATTTTCCCACCTTCCATGCTCGAACTCCAGCCTGAATCAGGACAACGCCACTGCGCTTACTAAGATACCCCTTTTGCTCCATCTACACACGCATCGTCTTCCGAATGATGCAGGGCCCACGCCGTTGGATTCCTTCGGGAGTCGTCTGCAGTTGATCGGCAAGTTGATCATGCAGAAACACGTAGATGATAATGTTAACTTTTCATTTTCTGCCTCTACAATTTTCACGGTTAAGTATTATACGAAATATAACCACAATGATGCAGAGATAGTTGTAAAACCCCGGACCGCAGGTGTCTTCGATGGGGAACGAACGCGCTACCTTTCCAGGGGCTAACGCTTTCAACAATACACGATGCGAGCCCTTCGTTTCGCCTGTCCCTCACCTAGTTCTATGGCAGTGATCGACAGAACTAGCTGAGAGACAGGCGAAACGAAGGATCCGCATCGTGTGGTGGTGAACGCGTTACTCCCCGGCCGGAAAGGACAATAGCGGGTTCGTACCCCACCGTAGACAACTGCTGTCCGGAGTTTTGAAAATATCTCAGCATCGTTGTGGTTGCATTTCACATAGTTGATATTTCGAAACGTTATAAGATATCCCCATGAATAAAATACAAAAGTGCGAGTAAGAAAAAACTCACTAAAGATCACTTACCAATTCGAATATCATTCGAAAAATCGGTGCATCGCCCAACAAGAAAATTAACGAGGATTTCTTCCTGCTTCTGAAGAGGAAAAATTTCAGATGTCAAATGGGAGAGGCAAGTGAAAAGAAAAAGGAAAAAAAAGAGAAAAACAGGAAGAAACATGTGAGGCTAGAAGTTAGTGACGTCACACTCTTGCATGATGACGTTGTTTTATCACATTTTACACGACCCGTCATCACATCTACTGTGCGGATCCCAGCACTTCTTGCCTTCGATTCGTTTTCCCTTTCGTTTATCGTCCTCAAGTGTCTTCTAAGGTCTCGCGTATTGTTTCAGTTGTTGCTAGAGGATTTCGTTCTTCTTCGTGAATGTCGTAGAATGATGATCGAGTCGATTCTTCTTGCAATCTTGGAGATAGCTGGGCTACGGCGTTCTCACGTGGATCGGTGGAGAATGATGGGTGGAGATCGAACTAGCGCCTTTTGTTTCTTCATCGACGGTATCACTAAGCACTCCAAGATGATACCCACTACTTTTCAGGGTAATAAATACGCTTTCATTTTCTGCTAATACCAATTCGAATGCAGTAAGATTTCACTTATTTGTGTCCATCTTTGAGTAGTAGTTATTGATTCGAAAAGCACTACTCCTTGCTTTCGCGCGACAAGAAGCCGAGCTTTCTAGCTGTTAATCGAATTCGACATAGTCGTAAAACCGAGAAGAGAGACAGAGAGAGAGAGAGAGGGATAGAGAGAGAGAAGAAGGAGAAAGTGCTGAACATTTTCTTGCAAAGAAAATGTTGAAATGGGAACGAGTTTGATTCAACTTTATTCTTCTTGGATGCGATTGGTGAAAATCGTGAACGGCGCAGAGAAATGTTCGATTTATAGAGTTCTGTTAAAAACTGGTTTTGTTTCTGGAAAAAAGAACCAGGGCTACGATGCATACAAAGTTAGCCAAGCGAAGCGATGAACAAATAGACAAACCAGGATGCCAATATGATAGACGATAGGCCATCGTAATCGTAAGAATCAGTCATAAACTCAGAGATAAAAAAACTCTTATGATATTAACTTAGGATTCAACGACGCATGCAACCATATGACGAAGAACAGGCGTACGAGCGATTCGCCTGAAGAACCTATTGTTTGGCCAAACGATTCGTTTTTGATCGACAGATCATCGCAACATTAAAATACCTCTGTGTCAATCGCTCGAATGCAATTCGTTATGGAGATCCTATTTCTCGGAAGTTGAGCGTCTCCAGGACAGAGATCCATTTGACGAGGCAAACCAATGTCTTCTCGACGCTACCTAGATGACGGTCGTCGTTCGATTTCAGGCATCGCACAAAATGTGACCGACTACAACAAACAGCAGATTTTATGGAGTTTTCGGAATCTGTTGTGAATCATGTTCGTGATTCATAACATCATTGTGGTTGTAATTCACATAATAACCAGCAGTGAATAACATTAGGTAGTAGAAAAGTTAAAGATTGTGATTTTGACTACAGTCTCAGCTTAGCTCGGCTCGTTGTCGACCTGTGCCTCCCGGATTAGTCCCGCTGACGGGTGATTGCTGATGGCACCGTTAGGGTCAAACACTGGCTTAGATAAAGGTGCATTTTAGAGAAGGAAAAATGGAGTCTACATTGTTGGGAAGGATCTGGATATTCCTTGTCTTCATGAATACATACATGATAAGATTCTAAGCACTCCAGGCTGCCCTTTTCCTCCTGTACAGAATTGCATCAAGGTCACTCACCATGTCGACTTCCCAACTCTGATACATACAGCGAGCGCGCTAGAAGACACTCGCTTTTTAAGCAGCACAAACAAAGAGATCAAGGGAACGAATGCGGTGCCAGATGTTTTCCATCCTCTGCATTACACTTTCTATGCACTTGTAAACTATTCAAGCCATCGTTTTCGTCTTGTTCCTAGATGTTGAGCTAAAATGTCTATTGTTGGAGTCCCTCATAGGTAGGGGAGGCGAATTACCTGGATCAAAACGTAACAATAGATCGCTGTCGGAAAAAGCATCGACCAAACGCAGCCATCAATGACGTGGTATTCTGAATGCCGTGAGCTCCCCTTGTAGAAGTTTACGCCATCTCTTCGACGCGTTAAATTTAGATCAGAAAGAAGCACGTACTAGTCCATGGCCGTCTTTTCTTGAACGGCAGTCACTGAAGCCTTCGTGTGGATCTTCCACTTTGATCTGCAACATTCATGGGAAACACATAATGAGGATTCGAAAATATAACCGTAATTCGCCGCTTAATTCATGCTCAGATCATTTAAGAAAGGTCTCTACAGCCTACCACATCGTGAACTTGTAAAAAGAACGAGCTACTTGTGAGTGGGTGCGATACGAACTCGTCGCAATGCTCGTTACCTCCGACTTTCGTTGCAACACACCTTATTCTACAAGCAGATCCTGTGCGCTAATGGTTCGCAGACCAGTCGTGTCATCAATGTAACACAAGCGCACGTTGCTGTAGTCACACTGCTGAATACAAAAAAAAAGAAGAAGTAGGTGAATGGAAGAAGGTGGCTGATGACTGTGCCAACACCTTTTCATTACAGCTATCAAGGAAAAAACGCTCAATCTGATGTCCCTGACAAAAAAGATAAGGCGTTTGGAGCAACGTCTACATATGATCAGTGCCAACAAGTTTGATAGAGCACATCCAACCATGGGATAATATAAAGGATGAGGTGAAACGATTTTCAAACTCAAAAAAACCCACCTGAACCAGGATCCACCACCGTCCTTCTATCAACCTATCCGCATGGTAGCAAATCTCTCTCTGAACCACAAAGGCGGCGACTGCCCCTGGTGGTGACGAGCTAGGGCAGACGAGAGACTCCAGGGAATGACAATGGCTAAACCAGCAAAACTCTGAGAAAAAATTGAAATTGTGCTGGACAACCAGTGAGATAAATTCACATCTGTGCTGAAATTTGGGTGAGCGACACATCACCTTTAGATTGTCACAAGACTGGTCTTTATAACGACCGACGGCGCTTAAAGAAATACGAGATCTCACGCGATGATTACCGCGTAGTAATCAAGCTTGTGTTGAATTAAAGAAAAAGCTGTAAATAATTGCTGCAAGGAAAACAAGGTTTCTGAAATCTCAGCAACTTGGGAAATGACATCATCATTGAATGATTGGCAAAGTAAGCGCAGTTTTGGTTGAAAAGGATTACAACCGACGTTTCTGTCAATTAACACCGAATGCATTCTATTAGAAGCAAAGGAAAGTTGCACTAACAAGGGGAAGATTAATAACACTCACTTATTACATGATAATAAACTGCTAGCGTAGATGAGGATTGTAAACACGGCGACGCTGCTTTCCAAGAGAAGAGAAATTTTGTTCAACGATGGCACAGTTCATTTTTCACTTCCGCCGCAAGAGCTACACTATAGAACTTAATCAACAGGCAATAATCATCGTGCAGAAGCACAATTGAAAACCCTATGGATGACAGGGCCATGGATTCGACTCCAATCGTAGCGTTAAAAGGTAATCGAATGCATATCTGATCTATACAATTATGTGCTGGAGTCTACCGAAGTATTAGGTCCTTGTTGTTGTGCTAAAAACAAAGGTTTGGCACTAGTATGTCGATCACGTAAGGTTGGAGGGTTTACCACACGAGGGGCAGAGGATAAACGCCACATGTCTTGCACAGCACTTGTAACCACTGTGCTACACAGGTCCCCATAGAAGACCAATAGCAAAGATAACATTGTTCATGAATGGAAGCTTTAAAATTTTCCACAATAACAGTAAAAATACAGGGGTGCGTGTGGAGCAGTGGTCGGAGGCGCCCTGCAGCACACACACATGGAATCGATCCTCGCGCCCATGGCCCACCAGGCTTTCCATCCTTCCGGGGGTGGGGAAAATTGATACTAAATTTGTCTGGGAGGATAGCAGCACTGGCTCGATGCATCGACAGCCCACCGCTAGTCATTGCAAAGGCCAGATATGCATTCAATCACCTCCAAACGATGTTTAAATGAAGTGGAATGCATATCCGTTGTCTTAACAGTAAAATATGCTTGAGAAAAAAAGATTTGCAAAACGCGAAAAGGAAGAGATATGTTTCTATCATGAAAGAAAAGTCCTGAGTAAAGAAATGACTGGATGAAAAAGAAATAAAAGATTCTGGAACGAGCACTGAATTCTTTTACCAAGAAGGAAACAGGTCAATGAAGAAAAAATACCCTACGACATAGTTATATATGCCGGTTTGTTTCAAAAGATGAACGCAACATCATACTGAATGAAACAACAAGTGAAATTCTTCCCGTAATTCCAAGAAAAGAATAAAAAGAAAAATGGATTGTAGGATGAAAGAACTTACATCGAGTAGTCAATGGCGACAAAAGATAACAGAATCAGGGTAGCCGTATGTCCTTGCTTCTCGAATAAATATCGACACACGATACACTCATTTCAGGAATTAGAATTTTGGACGTCAATGATATCCACTGGACCTAACTACGGATAAAGAAGAAACCTCACCGTGGAGACATGGTTCAGCACTCTGGAATAACAAAGGACTGCCCGTTAGCAAGCATTAAACACAGCAAAAGACGACCTGATCAGCTATAACGCTTTCACAATCATGCGCATTGATTTGAATATGTACGTACGCTGTAACTTTTAGACCGTAAATCTTGAGTTCAACGCGCACCTCTTGTGAACTCCAACGACACTCCGTCCCATGGGCCAGCCACGCGATACTGGCCGCGGTCATCAAATGGTCACACCTTTGATATTGTAGCAACTATTTAGTGCATAGGGTTGACCAAACTGCTTATCTTTCGGTATTTCCTCGTAAACACGTCACTTTCTGATCCAAAAACACCTTCACGACCCTTTACAGTGAAAGGATGCATTGTCGAACGCACATTTTATACTGGGGTTGGTCTATGGATAGGTGTTCTCAATTATACGTGCAAAAACCCGTTTCGAACGGTAGAATGGAATCGGTGGATATCGAGAACATGAAAAAGTCATAGAAGTACACTCCGGCTATCACATGAAACCAAATGGAAACTGTCGTTCACTGGAAACTTGGAATTTCGAAAATCTCGGATTTGAAATTGATTGAACTGAAGAAAAAATTGAATAAATTTCGCTCGAAATTCGAAATCTAGAAAGTGAGTTTTTCAGTACTAATGATAAAGCTCTCGGCGTTCATCAATCCCTGAGGGATGCGCCATGCAGTCCACTTCATTAAGTATCGTTGGAGGTGATTGAATGCATATCTGGCTTTTACAATGGCTCGCGGTAGCCCTACCGATATATCGAGCCAGTGCCGCTATCCTCCCAGACAAGTCTAGTACAAATTTTTCGACCCAGGAGGGATGGTCTTAAACATCTGTGCAACTGAAACCCGGTCGCTAAGTAAGTAGAATGAAATTTCATTTGTCTTTAAGGAGCGAGCAGTCGAAAGGACGAAATTAGAAGTCTCCCGTATCAAGCAAGTGAGGGATGGAATCTGAAGCTTCGATCTAAGTCAACGATCAAAAATCAAGGATGCCGTTTTACACGCCAAATTGTGGAAAACCAGGTCCGCCGGAGACATGATGCGTATAAAACCAGTGGACACGAGCCACTAGCGGCTGAATGCACCGGGACGCCAGACGTGAAGCAGGAAGACTAGAAGACCACGGACTCGATGGTCAGAGCTCCTCATGAGAACCCCAAAAGGAAGACACGATGCGCAAGGCGTTATTCTTGCACGAAACACGGAGAAATGGAACGTTTATCGGGGCCGGCTCAGGTCGCACGACAATCGAAAGGACGTGTTTCAAGAACTTCCAAAACAGGCTAAAACGAAAACCCAAAAGTAGAGAAAATGAAGACCCACTTTCCAAATTTTTCGTGTACTTCTTCACAGTGTAAGCGCCTTGATCGTACAGCTTTGTGACGAAGAGCACTTACATACGTTACTATCGAACTGAGTCTACACTGTAAAACTGTCACGCCCAAAACGACGGTTGGCGAAGCCTTGGTACGAAAGATCTGGAAGAACGTGTAAACTACGATTATGAAGACAGAAAGTCTGCAACATTTTAACAGTTATTAGATAACTATATGCACCATTACTTCTAGCATTCGCATGAGCATTAAAACGGTGTCTTATCTCCTTAAATTTTTCTCGACTTCGTTTCCAACGAAGTACAACTGAATTCGGCAATCTCTGAAAAAATAATACAATAAGTGCATAGACGATTAGTGTTTTCCGCTGACAACTACCAATTCATGAAAGAAAAAAAACAATGAGACAAACTGATAAACTCAATTACGCGTTTCAGGCTCGACACACCTATAGTAGCCGACAGATAAAGACTTGAGGTAACCACAACGTCACAGGAATTTGGGAATGTCTTGCAATTACATATGATTTGAGAAATTCGAAATGTTTAAAAATTGGTGAAATACCGTTCCTCACTGAAGTAAGGTCTTCCAGCCATTTTCAGGGCTTTTAAATCGTCTGTCGATCACGAACTTCCTTGACTAGTGGAACAAAATACAGCACAGTAATAGCTTTACATATACAGAAATGGAAACGAAGTTCAATGCAATCAAAGTCAAATAGTCCATTTCCAGTAAATGAACGCCGACTTTGGAGGTATCGTGCATTCGAACAATTGATAGATAACAAAGAGTAGTGCAAAAAGTAGTGGTAGTCGCTTTAAGAGGAATTTTAGTAACCCTTATGTTACCTGTAATGTTCCAAAGCTAAAAAAAAGGAAACACAAGCATTCATAGCTAAACGTGATCTATAATGCTCTTTTGGCGACTGTCACCGTCAGGACCTTGGTGAACAACGACGGCGACGCGTCGACTTCAACAAATACAGGTGATCCGCCTTCACGGACCACTACGTTGAAATCCAGCAAGCTCAAACCTTAACAGGATTGCACACAGAAATTTAAATAGACTAGATTAACATATGTCAGATCAAGTACTCTTAACTTTGCTCTGTAGTTGAACAATAGCATACACGGAAGATATCATCCTGTCACGATGTGCAGCACATTTGAATGTCCGGATAACCTTACCAATCCTAGAACTATCACATTTCGCGGTTTACAATGTCGAACACTTTGACTAAGCTAATACGAGGTTTCCCTAGATTACCTAATAAAACACAGTCCCATTGCTCTCATCCACGACAGCCGGCTCTTGGTTGTAGGAGCAATTTGAGGGAGGTGTGAATCTGAGCACCCAAGAAAAAAACATGCTCTAGTGAACAAGAAAAACTCTAGATTCACTACAAGCACAGTGGGTGTTGTCGTCTAAGAATAGTGAGGATGAGAGAAAAGGCCCTAGCCGCAAATTTCGGGTGACCTGAACACCGGGCATTCAAGAAACTAAACGAAAACGAAACTAAACGTCAACGATACTCCATCGAGACTACTTCTTGACATGTGTTACAAAAGCAGACGGTAAATAAGGATACCCAACGTGTCAAACTCTCCCTGCTTCAACAGATATTAAAATTCGATATGACTATCCCGCTCTAGACCAAGATCAAGAATACCTACGTATACCAGTTCATTAATGGGATTAATACTTCAAAAACCTACTTCCCGTTAATCTCGGTATGGCCAACTAATAAAGGTTCATTCGGCCAAAGGTCAGACATGCTGGTTCTCTTCAAAGCCAGACTCATCAGAGTGGACGCTCCACGCTTGCTCGTCCTCGCCATGTGGGCCTTCATAGTTCTGTGGCGTTGACAGATTGATAAAACAACACATTATCAGGGAACAGTCAGTATATTAACGACCAACCCCTATAAATGGGCTCCGTTGAGAGAGGTTATGTCGATCAAGTGGTGCTCCAGAGTCAACACCATTACAATGAGTCACATAGCGAAGATTAACGACTGTCGACCGACGACTCGGATCAATTCGGGTCTTAAGGAGATGAAGATGTCGAAACAGTAGTCGAACAAGTTTTTTATCAACTTCGTACTAGCTTAGCCACCTTGCGGCAAAACATTCATGTTGTCCGCAGAGGACTGTCGGTGGTGCAGAGTTCGGTGTACATTCTAAGATTGTTTATCACACCGATTCATATAGGATGCTGTCAGTGTGCTCAACGATTATTAGTGTTCAGTGCCCTCATCGAAATAAAACCGGTACCTGAAATTGTTACCGATCTGTGTTCACTGCTACATGTGGGGTATGTTTTGCAACGATAAATCCATATAATTTCTTAAAAAAATTTGAGACGTCATAGTCAAAAAAGTAGGAAATACGGGAGCGATGAGCTTGGAATAAGATGATAAAAGGAAGGATGGAAGGTGTCTAACAGGGCTCCGTCTCTCAGCACAAGAATTCAGTGGAAATCTATGTTTTGAATAGAATCGAAGTCACAAATGGAGGTAGAAATCGCCCAATGACATTGACAGGCGAAGAACTACTTGACCTTTCCAAACGGAAAGCGGTGCTTCTTTGACATCCCTTTAGTGCTATCATTATGATTGAGGCCCGGATACTGTATTCACTGTGTGCGGATTTAGTCGCAAGCTGAAACGAATCACTTGTTATCATCAGAGAAGTAAAGTGCAAATCGCTTCCAACCAAAAACTCTCCGAGTCTACTCTTTCTCTACAAGAGTGATAACCCAATGATGATTTGGGAAACATTCAAGAATACGGCCTATCAAAGCAAAAGAAAAAAGTAGAAAAAAAAAACTGTGCAGGGCATGTCGTAGTTATCAAATTAATCAGTTTGGATCCAATCTGCATATGCACAATAACTTTTTCAAGAGGAGAACATGAGATCTGGTTCCTCAGAAAGCCGGCAACGAAACGTGATGGAGAAAACCACTATAGAAGGACATACAAGAAGGAAAAAAATTATCGAAGAGTCTGAAGAATTCGACGGTGAACCGACATTAGCTGTCACAAAAACCTATCCATTATGTAGTTCAGGCGGTGTAACAGTTAACATTGATCCGCGGCCGAGAATAGCGCAGTGATTAGTGATGCAGTCAATTAGGAAGCAAAGGCTCTAGTTCTATGCCCGCCCCAACGTTCTCCTCCGATCCACGTGAGAACGCCTTGGCCAGGTTATCTCCAAGACTGCAAGGAGAGTTGACTCTGCCAGCATTCTACGACATTCATAAAGAAGACTAAACTCTCAAACAGCAGTTTAAACAACAAGCGAACGGTTCGAAGATCATTTTGCAAGTTGGACGGGAGAAAACGAACAGAATGCGTGAAGTGATCGCAACTGCACACCAGATTTGATGAATATTATGATGAGCCTTGGAAAATAAAATAAGTAAAAATAAATAATGTTGGTCCGATATGCAATGGCCACACTTGGAAACGATTTGCACAGGCACAATACTAGAAAAACAACCGAAACAATTTTGAAAACTAGCTACTATGTGCCTCTAAACGGTTTACCGCCTCATTGTGGCTGGAAGATGTTCTTGGCTGTGGGACTGCGATGTACAGCATGTGGATTTATCCTCACGGCAGAGTCTATTAAGTTGAGGAGTCCGGCGTTTCCATCAGGAAGCCTAGCTAAGAGTAAGCCAATACCATGATCCATCACCGTCCTGGTATCAAAGTCAAATGGTGGAAAATCTCCCTCTGATCCACAAGGGCTACGACTGCCTGTGGTGGTGAAGACCTGGGGCAGACTTTGGCCAAGCTGACCTGACATCGGGATTCCAGGGAACCGCAATGGTTTGACCAGAAAATCTCCGAAAGACGGTGATTATGCTGGGGCCCGCACAACCGGTGAGGATGAGCCGTTCAAGTACCAAGTATGTTACTATGTGAGGGAAAATTTGAAGGACTTTCTGGATTTTAACTACTTTCTCTTGTTAACTATGAAAATTGTCGAAATCCTAAACCATTTCTTTCTAGATTTTCGCAACCACAATTTACATGGCATCTATAGGAGTAGGAAAAAATCAGTAAGCATGGCTAGCAGAGCATTCAATCGCTTCGTTCTCGAATAATCTTTGCTAGCGATGCATTTCACCGGTGGAAATCTGCCACGGAATAATTCAAAGCGAGGAAAAATAAGAATACCTGTAAGCACTATGGGCTGCGTTTGTAGTGGAACTGATGTTCGTAACGAACCAATCAGTAATTCTAGAACCATCGCCAGCACAATTTTCACCATTATGACCTTCACGTCGTGCCGGAGTTCCTTAGCCTTCATGCCACACACAACCATTTAATAAAACATACTGGGAAGAGTCGCTTGTTTCCTGAAAGGTAATTGCTAAATGGACGAATATAATTTTATCGGGTAAAATTATTACAAGGATTCAGAGCAGCAAAGACACTAATGTTGAGACAACTTACTTACTTGGATACTTAGACGACCCGTCCTCACTGCTTGTGCGGATCCATCACAATCTCCATTTTTCGGAGATTTGTTTGGTAAGCCATTGTGGTTCTCTGCAGTTCCGAGGTCAGCATGGCCAAAGTCTGCCCCAGGTCTTCATCACCACAAGCAGTCGCCGTCCTTCCGGATCAGAGGGAGATTTGTCAATATGTCACTAGTTTCATACCAAAACGGTAGTGGGTACTGGTATTGGTTTGCGCTTAGCTGGGCTTCTTGATGAGAACGTGGAATTAGATCTCACCTAGGCAGACCCTGCTGGGGGACGAATCCCCCCCGCTGTATGTCGCCGACCGACGTCCAGGAACACCTCCCACTTACGATGAGGGGTAAACCGTTAGGAATAGCATTTCCAAAGTTTTACCGACAGAATACTTTCTGACGGTGATATTACAACACTGCTTGAGGAACTCTCTTGGTTTCACAATATTTTCCAACAAAAATTACCCATACTGGGACAACTTTTCCATAAAACCAATCCAGATTTTATAGATATGGGACGTCTTCAATAAAATTTAGCAGAAGGATCGACGAATACTTGCCTAAGGCATTTTCACATAAATGACGGAAACCGCTCACACAGTTGTCTACTCAATGCAGCACAACATCTGACAAACCCACTCAACAGCTAGCAAAGGAGGGCGTCGATGACCACCTCCTCAAAACAACGCGAAGCTATCATTCTAATTGCGGAGACATACCTTCTCTGAAACGTACACCGACAAAGGATTGAGGGTTTTAATCACTCCGTAGATATGGAAGTCGAATTTCAATTGATCCTTCAGCAGGAATCGATCCGATACACATTCCTGTTTCAAGGAGTGTGAAATGCTATGCACAAAATACAGTCATCTACAACATTTCACTGCTGGTTTCGCACGGTTACCTCCTACGTTTCTTGTTTCCCACGACTTAAACCGTTTAGTTCACTCATCCCTATACTTCCTAATCCAATTTAGTTCAGCTAATCCAATTCTTATTTGTAGGAGGAACGCAACATCGAACGAACAGAAAGTCATAAACGTCTACTGACCAGAGTTAATGCAGTGAAATCTACTGAAACAATAATAGTTACCTGTATGAGTTGTTTCAGTGTTGGATCTTTAATATCACTTAGATCATTAGTTAAATAACCCCTGGCGCTCCTGAACAGACTTGCTGAACACCACCGGTAAAATCTGAACCGTAAAATAATAACTTAGTGTCAATCGAAGAGGTAAATTTCAGTAAGGAATTCGTCACAACTTAACAACTAGCGAATAAAAGTAGAAACTACTCTACCTCTAAGAGGTTTAACGATAAGGTACGGCTCCTCGTTTCCTCCTTGCTTCTTTCGACGTAATGATGTATGATTACCATAGATTTGTGGACGATTGCCTAAGTTAAATAAGTTTTCCTTCATAATGAATCTTGGTGACCGAACAACACGAACTGATAGCTTGAAGACCGTCGCAAAGATCATCTTAAACTTAAACACGTCCATTACGTTGTAAAACATATTGTAATCCCTGTAAATAAAGAAACACACGACTATGTTGAGAAACACACCATTCATGACTGAAGAATCCAAGGCCACTATCTTCTAGCTGTTCACCTTTAGGTCATCATAATGAGCTGGTAAAAACAATGAATGAGGATAAGAACATCTTTGCTTGCGGGAATAATTTCTGCACTGACTTCTTGCAAAGCTCTGCCATTCCTAAAATAGATTTAGACGAATCCTCGAAAGCTATCAAGATTTTCAATATAAGTTGAAGTTCACGGAGTGATAGATGCGCTTTCGTTTCTTCAGAAACCATGTCCACCTACCAGACAATTCATTTACGCGAGATGCACACGACTTTTGAATTCTTCGCACTATACGAGTTCTGTTAAAAACTGGTTTTGTTTCTGAAAAAAAAAAGCCAGGGCTACGATGCACACAAAGTTAGCCAAGCGAAGGGATGAACAAATAGACAAACCAGGATATCGCTATGATAGACGACAGGCCAAGGTAATCTTAAGAATCAGCCATAAACTCAGAAATAAGAAACTCTTATGATAATAACTTAAGATTCAACGACGTATCCAACCACATGACGAAGAACAGGAGTACGAGCGATTCGCCTGAAGAACCCATTGTTTGGCCAATCGATTCGTTTTTGATCGACAGATCATCGCAACATTAAAATACCTCTGTGTCAATCGCTCGAATGCAATTCGTTATGGAGATCCTATTTCTCGGAAGTTGAGCGTCTCCAGGACAGAGATCCATTTGACGAGGCAAGCCAATGTCTTCTCGACGCTGCCTACGGTCGTGTTTCGATTTCAGGCATCGAACAAAATGTGGCCGACTACAGCAAACACCAGATTTCATGGAGTTTTTCGGTAGAATATTAGAAACTGTATAGACAAAGATGTCTTTGCTTATCGATCAAACATAACATTCGAAAACGGTTTTATAAGACAGAACGGTTTAGCGCCTCATCGTGGCTAGGAGGTGTTCCCGGGGAGTCGATCTGCGATTTACAGTGGCTGGGTTCATCCCCCGGCGGAGTCCTCCACGCTGGGAGAGATTCCCGCGTTTCCACTAAGAAGCCCAGCTAAGAGTAAACCTATAGCAAAATCCACCATCGTCCTGGTATAAAACTAGCCGCATGGTGGCAAATCCCCGTCTGATCCACAAGGACCGCGACCGCCTGTGGTGGTGACGACCTGGGTCGGACTTTGGCTAGGCTGACCTCTAGACTCCAGTCAACCACAATAGCTAGACCAGCAAAACTCTGAAAAATGGATATTGTACTGGGGACGGCACAACCAGTGAGGACGGGCCGTCCAAGTATCCAAGTAAGTAAGCACAAACGAATTCACATCTCTGTTGAAATTTGGGTGTGCGGCACATCACCATTAGATTGTCACAATACTGTTCTACATAGAGACCGACGGCGCTCAAGGAAATACGAGATCTCACGCAGAGGTTTCCAGAAACTAAGCAAATTTGTATGGAGTTAACGAAATAGTTGTAAAGAACTGCTGCATGGAAAACAAGTCTTTTGAAACCTAAGCAGCTTGGGACACGACATCATCATTGAGTGATTGGCAAAGTAAGCGCACGTCAGTGGAGAAGGATGACAATCGACGTTTCTGTGAATTAACACCGAATGCATTCTATTAGAAGCAAAGGAAAGTTGCACCAACAAAGGGAAGATTAATAACACTCACCTATTACATGATAAAAAACTGCTGCCGTAGATGAAAACTGAGACGCTAAACACGGCGACGCTGCTTTTCAAGGGACCAGAAATTTTGTTCAACGATGGCACAGTTCATTTTTCACTTCCGCCGCAGCAGCTACACAATAGAACTTAACCAATACGCAATAATCATCGTGCAGAAGCACAACTGAAAACCCTATGGATGACAGGGTCATGGATTCGACTCCAGCCATAGCGTTAAAAGGTAGTCGAATGCATATCTGATCTACACAATTATGTTCTGGAGTCAACCGAAGAACAAAACTGCAAAGAACTCTTGCGAGGGACAAAAACTTCTTGAAGCCTAAGGATGTTGAGGCGTAACGCCACTGCTGGAAGACTTGCAAAGCTAAATGAAGTGTAACTACAGAACAATGAAGAGCAAAATTTCACTAATAAAGGAGAAATTATACGGGAGAAATCACCCCGACTTTGTTTATACCCCTAGATGGGAATAGCTTCATACCACTCTATCAATAAGCAGTGAACACATTAGCATCGAATAATCCCTTGTTAGAGGGCCTTTTTACCGTGCTCAATTTTTTTTTAATTCTTAGCAGTATTACCAACTGGGCTGTAATGGTACGGACGACTGCTGCAAGGCAAGAAGATGAATGGGAAGTGTTTTGCAATCCACATTCATGCGACCATGAGGGATATGAGCATCTACCTGAGTTCCACAAGCAAAATAGTTAATTGCGACTACAGTCGACTTCAACCACAAAAATCAAATAGGGATTGTATATGGCTGAGAGAAAGGCGAAACAAAAGACCCAAATGCGTGATGGTGGAAAGGGCAATATGGTGTTCGGTCCCCACCGCAGACACCTGCCCTCCTGAATTCTGCAAATATCTCAGCACCATTGTGGCTCTATCAAAGAAATAATTTAATGCATATTTAGCAATGCGGAATGCTACCGGTGTATGAAGTCGGTGGTTTTATCCTTCAAAACAATTCCACCATCATTTTTTCCAATATTGGAGGGATTAAGGGACTTGTTTGATCAAAGAAACGGAGTCGAACCGACAACCGCGAATGCACTCCAGACAACCTCTAACCACTTCTCCTTCCCCTTCTTCTTAATAAGTTTGGTGCCAGTTTCCCATCCCCGAAAGGATAGAAGACTTTGTAACTCCTGGGCCTGGCATAGAACCGAGGACCATGTGTTTGTTGCAGCACACCTCTAGCCGATGCACTGCCCGCATCCTTTCCACATCCATGCAATCATATCTCTGTTATCATGTTGATCCTTCAACTGCAGACTCCTCGGCTTTTTGGTGAACAAACTCGTTGAGGACTCCTCTGTCTTTAGTTGATGTGAAATGAGATGAAATCATGTGCGTCTTCTTTTGGAGTATACTACTGCTCACCTTTGACAACTGTGTGCAAGCTACCATTGTACAAATGCATTTCTTTATTCAAGAATTGTTCCAGAACCCTCACATTTCGGCAACCGTGCCAGATGACGGTTCTGGACACCTGCTATCAACAAATACATGTGATATTATATACACACACTAGCTCCTGTTGTCGATGATCTAAAGACACTTCTCAATAAGTTCGCCTTGGTTGTATCTAGTTCAAAACCTTTGCATTGCCTCATGTTTACCGTTTACATCCAGAGTTTTTTCTAGGGACGTAAAATTCCTAGAGGATTACGTTGTTGATCAAGTGGAATCGCAATGTATGAATGAGGGTGGTGAAGAGGGGACGTCGACTCGATCCGGAAGAAGTATGTAGCTGGCGCACGGTCAATGCATTTGTTATTGAAGTTTTGATTTTCCAGATTAAACCTTCACCTGAAGCCGTGGAGAAATTTCGCGGTTCGTGAACTGAACTCGGTGATATCTATGTTAATGATCCATTTGGAACTGCCCACAGTGCTCACAGGTTCATTTCTTTTTCAAAGCTGTTATGACTAAATGATCGATGTGCCCTTCCAACAAACACGTGGTTTTCAGTTCAGTGGTTGGTGTGAAGTAGAATACACGCGCTTTTGGATTTTTAATGAAAAAATGAACTACTTTGCCTTGGGAAAGGTGTGGGAGGGAATCCCGAATTCGCCCTAGAAAGAACACATCCATGAAAAAATTTCAGGCGCTGTGTGGTCCTGCAGGGCCATTTCTGGCCATTATGCGTAGTGCAAAGGTTGCGCACAAATTCAGCTTATTAAGAATATGCCTAGAGTTGAAGCGCCGTTTGAATCCCTCATCTTGTAAGTATATTTGCAGAGAATTCTAGTTTTAACACTCGGTGATCATTGTTTACTTTGGTCGGCAGTTTGCAACGAAACCTGTCGATTTACACTTCTCGCTAAATGCTCCATTTATGCTAACATATTCTCCTTCTAGGTTTCCTTAGTTTAGTGAGTGTCGAAGAAAGTATGCCTCACCGCCACCGAAACCTTTTCTTCATTTCACCTATGTTATCTGGGTGTGTAAATTGCAGAGGTTACTGGTCGTATGACTTTTTATGGTGATAGACCCATGTTTTTTTGCAAAGTGTTCGAGCCTTTCAGGGAGGCTTTTCTCTGGTTGAACAATTTTTTCTTTTTGATCTATGAGCTCTGGTCGTTAATCGTTTATTCGCACGACTTCGTTGACATTTATGATATGAGGAACCAGTGTTTCAAAATAAACCACAACTCGTGAACTGAAAGTGGATGGAATGTTGGGTGGTTTATTCAAATTTGCAAAAGCGATTGGCTTGCTTAGAAAAAATCAGCTGAGCTTATCGATAAAGGCCCGCTCTAACAAGATCCATTCACCGCATTCTTGCTTCGGAGTTACGTGGTTGCTCGATGAGCGTAAGTAGCATAGAGTCGCTGTGCCGTGCCATTGGTTTACTTTCGTTTGGTATTCCGTATGAAGTTTACCTTTCTATTCGAATAAGCTCGTCCCTTTGTTCGACACCTAGGTACTTCGGTTAATCGTATGGAGACAATAACCGCTGGGAGTGTAGGAGCACGGCAAATGAACAGTATGGTCTCCATATTTTCATCCCGTAATGGGCTTAAGAGTAAGCCAGCGGCCGGCATAACGGCAGTGCTGACGATAAGACAATGGCTGATCTGGAAAAGCTTGCACACGGGGTTTTTTTTTAGAAAAAGAGAGTCTTGCCTGGGCAGCAAATTATCTGGTTCTATGTTGCTTCATTCTTATCTTGTGCCAAGTCTCCTAACGGGTTCTGCTTGCTCAACTGGCAACAAAAGCGCTATACGTATGATAGGGAGTCAAAATAGAGTTGATAATGCACCAAGAGAATCTAGGGTCACCGTACTTGGGGGGCATGACCATACCAGAGAACGCGCGCTCACCACTAGAATTGGACCCAAGTTTTTCACCATCACAACCCATTTCTAAAGCAACCGTGCGTAGGATCGCATGCAACCTTTATGAGCTTCAAGATCGACTCCGCTATCAGGCCAAACAAGAAACATCAAATAGAGATAAAATCAAGAGGCGGCGTCACTACCACCATCTCCTTTCCCTAAGACGTTTTTTTAGACAGCAGGACCCTAACGATGGAGTTGACATAAAATTCCGCATGTTTTTCGGACGGCGTTCTCAAGACCCTTAATCATTACCGCGATGGAAAGTTTATCTCCAACCTTACAGCCGCACAAAAAATGTGGCATGCGAGAAATTAGAGGATTAATAAACTCAAAAACAATAAGATTGTCAGTTAGTGATAAGGGGGGAGAGTTCGTAGTTATTCCTCGCCAGTTAGATGGTAAGATAACGGAGGAACATCTTAACGATGTTACCCTTTATCGCCCATCCTCTGAAAAGGAATACAGAAGTCAATACCGAAAACTAAATAATCAGTGGGTCAATGTGGCAAGGGCTGCAGGCATAAAACCATCGGTTATTTCGCGCTTTAAAATCAATAAACCACCATGTCCCGTCTTATACCTACTTATTAAAACACATAAGTTAGTATCAGCTGATGATCTTGCGTCAACCAACCCAACATCCTTCAAGGTTAGACCAATCATCAGTTGTGTGAACGGGCCAACGGATAGAATAACCTGGTTTTTTAAGCCTAATACTTTCCCACTTGCTCAAACATATTCCAGCTCGCCTTACGAACACCCAGTTGTTCCTAGAACGTCTACGTAACGCGTCTCCTAATAACGCGTGCGTAATGGAGCCCTTCGACGTTTCCGCACTGTACACCAACGTATCGAATGACTCCGCAATGCAAGGCATCCACGAACTTTTTGTTGAACATGAAGGAGGAATACAAATGCATGGCTTGTCTATTACGCAGCTCATGGCTCCCTTAAAGGAGTGACTAAATTGCTCGATTTTCAGATGGTCTGGGAAATATTTCGAGCAAATAAGAGGGTTGGCTATGGGACAGCGACTGGCACCAAGCTTGCCATTGTGTTTATGTCTAAGATAGAAGCCCCCGTGATTGATCTCCGGCCGGTACTCTACTGTAGATATATAGATGACTGTTTTGTCATCTTCTGTACTCAGGAGGAGATGGACAAATGCTTTGAGTTGTTGAATGAGCAGTCTGAGTACGTCAACTTTACTTGTGAGAAACCAAAAGAAGATTGACTTCAATTTCTTAACGTTCAGATCAACTTATCGGACAACGGTTGCATGACAAAATGGTACAGGAAACCAAGTAGCAAGAACACCATTGTTCATTTCCTCTCCTCCCACCCTTCACATAAAAAGAGGGCGCTTGTAAGAAACAAGTTTCGAACGGCCACCCCTGTGTGCACGAAGAGGGAACTAAAGAGGAATCGCGCAACTTGGCTCGGCAAATAGCCATCTCCAATGGCTACGAAATTGTCACCACACGAGATAAGTTTAGAAGGAAAGCGAAGCGCCAAAACGAAACACTTGGTCAAGAGGAAGTGCCGTTTATGCTGCCCTTAATTAGTGATGAAATAAGTGCAGCTGGAAATTGATGCTTAAGAAGTGCAGATATAAAGGAAACGGTAGCGATAGTTGAAATAACACCCGATTCCCTTCGTCTTCAATTAGTTCGTAACCGACTATATGAACATCTATGCGAAACACGAAGCTGCGTAATTTGCCCTTGTGGCAACGACGGTGACTGCATGAGTTTAGGTACGACATACCTGATCTCTTGTAGTACTTGCGGAGACGAATATATTGGCGAAACGAGAAGACCTTTAAGTATCCGCATAAAAGAACACCTAGATGGCAAGCGAAAATCAAAACAAGGCATGCCACTAGGCACGCATAGGATACAAAAACATAGCGGAGACGACTTTGATATTAAAGTCAATATCCTCGCACAGGATGCCAAAACACCAAGGCGCAAACTTCTAGAGGTTTTTTGGATAAGTACCAGGAGCGCTAGAATGAACAACAGGGAGGAATGCCTGGAAATCAAACATGATCTGGCCCCATACCTTCGCATCGCCTTTTGATGGGGGGTGGTGCATTTATCGACCATATGCGACTCTGATCAGCTGCTCTTCCTCAGTGGAAGGCCCGTAATAAATGATGCGTTTTTGAGAAGCTGTTGACCGTGTAGTTGCGATTTAGATTTTCATCTTTCTGTATGTGTTATCGGAGCGTTTGACTTAGTAAATTGCCTATCAATATACCCTTCCTGGCTCTGAAGAAGACGAAATCCGCCGAAACGTCAGCTTTAACGGAATAAAGAATAAAGTAACACCTTGTGTTTGCTCAAGAAGAATATCGAGAACTATTTGATCAATGCCGAGGTTAATAGAAAGTCGGTCGTGAGAATGTTTTGCAGTTGCTGAAAGCTATACCTTATCTGTCATCTGGCCTATATACAGGGCGCGTCTAGCGCAGAGGTCGGAGGCACCCTGCAATACACAAGGGATCGATCGCTGCGCCCCAGACCCACCAAGCCTTCCATCCATCCGGGGTCGAAAAATTGGTACCAGACTTGCTTGGGAGGATAGCAGCACTGTCTCTATACATCAGTAGGCCATCGCGTATCATTGTAAAGGCCAGAGATAAGATATACATTCAATCACCTCCAACGGTGCTTAATGAAGTTGAATGTATAGCTCATCCCTCAGGGATTAACTAATGCTTAGAACTTTATCCTTTTACTTACCCTACAGGCTAAGAAAAAATTGCAATATAACCTATTTCTGTATGCTTCTACCTCCATTAGACCGATCTTTTGTAATTCAGCTTATTTCAGATTTATTTCTGAATATTTTTGAACACTACCGCGGAACACGACGAAGGCAAGCGCAAAGAGAAACAACCTTCGAGGAGGATCGAGCATAAATAGATGTTGTGATTTTGCAAAACTCCGGACCGCAGGTGTCTGCGGTGGGGAACGAACGCGCTATTGTCCTTTCCGGGGAGTAACGCGTTCACCACCACACCATGCGGGTCCTTCGTTTCGCCTGTCTCTCAGCTAGTTCTATCGGCCATTTGCCATCAGCAATCAACCGTCAACAGGATTGATCTGGGGAGCCCAAATCGACATTGAACCCAGTTATGCTGAGGCTATAGTTATAATCACAATCTTAACCCTTTTACTTACTGCCTATTCTTTTTTAACTGCGAGGTATTTTGCGAAATATAACTTCTGTAATGCTGAGATATTTGCAAAACTCCGGACCGCAGGTGTCTGCGGTTACTCCCCCGGAAAGGACAATAGCGCGTTCGTTCCCCACCGCAGACACCTGCGGTCCGGAGTTTTGCAAATATCTCAGCATTACAGAAGTTATATTTCGCAACATACCCCGCCGTTAAAAAGAATAGGCAGTAAATAAAAAAGGTTAAGATCATAAATAGGTGGTTTGTAATCGTCACTATTGCGTTGTTAGCTTTTAGGGAATGGACGCGTTTTAACGATTTCGATAAGAAGACTTGTTATGCTGTTTTTCAGCTCATGTACTGACATGAATTCGCTTCAGAAGCGTTCAGCTCAGCCTCGTGATGCACCACCACGTGGACAGTCCACCCATGGATCTCCAGATTTTCCGCCCACTCCCCAGAACAGGCAGAAGAGATAAGTGAATCTCTTCTTCTGTGTGAGGATGAGGTATGACGGTCGATTCCAAGCGCTTGTCCACGGCTTCACATATGTACTTATAGATGAGAGGTCTTAGTCTAATATATGTGATGGTGTAAAGAAAGGCTCGATTTTTTCTCTGTGATTGCTTTGCCAGTACTATCATAAGAAGTAAGGCTAGATGTTATGACCACTACTTACAATTCCAACCGTTTGCTGCGTTTTTCTAACCAGTTTTCTTGAAGCACTCCGAAAACCTCACTGGTGTTTCGGACAACTCGCCTCGCGATAAGAAATAGGAAAATCTGATATTTTTCTGAATGTAAATGCTTCGTGTAACTCTAGAGAAAAACGCAAAGTAGTGCATATAAGATTCCATTTTGTCAACTGTAAGAATTTTCAGCGTCTTACCTGCCTGGCCGATCTTAAGGCCGTAAAGACAAAAACTGGAAGATCGAGAGTATTTAGACTCAGAAGAATTTGTGGACGACGTCAGGAATGTGGGTATAGTTAGAAAAATGTTAGTTTTCCTTTGCTTAAAAATCGTTGAGAATTGGGTTTCGTGAGTGTGTATCTTTCCATAAGCTATTTGAATCTCAATATATTTTGATCCCACCCTAGGGTATTAAAACTCTTCCAGCCGTAATTTCTATGACGACTATGGTTCCCCACCTTAAATATTCAGATTAGAACCTCTGAAACCTTGACCGAATCAGCAGCGGACAGAATGTTTCTGAGGCTTTCTGAACTCTCATTGTTGAGCTGAAGTGAGGTTGTTATTAGTCACAATTTTGACTTATTATTTACTGCCTACTCTTTTTAGGGGCAGGGTATGCGTTGCGAAATATAACTTTAACGATGCTGAGGTATTTAATAAATCGTTTCTCATTCAAAAAGGAAGGAACAATGAAAAACCGGAAAACAACATTGATTTCACAATATCTCTGTCACGGAGTCATCGACCGAGAATGAATCCACGTAGTCGCAACAGATCCCCCTATGAGCCTAGAAGCCATATGATGACTAGAAGTCAGATACTTAAACTATGGAAAACAAAACGTTAGCAAGATCTATTGAATGGAAAGATTTAAATACTTACTTGCACCCCCTGACAGCAAGACGTGACATTGCCGTGCATATCTCCTCTTCTAAATAACGATATTGTTGAGGTAGCTGATTGAAGGCTATTGTCAACTTTAGAAAACTTCAATCGATGAAACGTAGTAAAAGAGCAAGAAAAAAAGTCAAGAAGTGGGATTACGAAGTACCCCCAAAGCACCTACTGAACAGTTAGCATATTCTCACCTCAAATCAGTACATGCTTCTTCCTCAGCACTGTGTTCGGAATCGTCGTCGTCGCTAACCAACCAAAGACCATTGAGGGTTCTGTCGAGTACTACAGTTCCAGCCATGCTTGAAACCTATATAATTAAACCGTTCACCAACTCATAAGAATAAACGAGGATCTCTGGATCTTAGAAATATGTGACCTATCATATCAAAGCACGGAATTGGCACGCAACAAAGACGGAACAGTTTTTTAAGGGAAATTTAAAACAGAATATAAAGCAGTTGCAAAGATGACTACTACTTGTTACTTTGTGCTACTTATGGGTGTACACGACGTAGACAAAAACACTGTGAATACAAAACACGAGTCATTACAGCTCTGGGAAGCGCGAATGCTCCGGACCGTTAGCCGTTATTAACACCACACATCTACTTCGTGCAAGCTCATGAATGTAAAAAAAATGACTACTCAAGCCGAAATCAAATGGAAGTTGGTAATTACAAATATTGTTAGTTATTTCTTAGATACTAAGCGCAACGACAAAGCACTGCCAGTAGCCAACTACCATCTGTAATTCCCTGTAACACAAAAAAACGAAAAATCTAACTAGATACTAAGCCTTTACCTATTTATCTTCATTCCCAGCTCTGCGTGTCCAAGTGCGGTAGTGTACGCCACAGGAATAACGCTCAGTGGTTACGATGTTTCTTCTAAATGCACTAGGGTTGGCACTAAAGAATGAAAATGTTTAACATTACAGTTTAAGAACGGAAGTGCTAGTAATACGACAAAACCCACAAAGCAAAAACAACATGAAAGAAAAGCAGGAAAAGCACTTACCTGTTTGCTCTGAGGTATGACGATCTGGAGCACGTGTATTGATTGCGGATGCCTCACTGGAAGTAGAAGAAAACATAGAATATTTAAACAGAAGTTTGTAGGAACAAGCGCCAAACAGTAGCGACAACATACACACAACTAAAACAATTGAACAAAGTCTAACTATGATCATACACAATGCACAATAAACGAATAGCAACTAGCTAGGAGAACGATGAAACGGGATACGAAATGGAACAACTCCTAACCCTCTATATTTTTAATCAACAAAAAAAAGTATGGGAAACAACGTCTCTGTATCATGTTGGGGGGGGTGAATGGACTGCAAAGTCCTTTTCGTAAGGGACACAATGCCCAATTTTTAATCAGCAACCCATTGTTACTTTTTTTAAGCATTAAGATGACGAATCGCTAATGGAGCAGGGAGTGTACAGAAGTCGTAGCAAAGGAATCACAAAGTGAACTTCACTTTATTAGCAAAAACAAAACGAAGTGATGGCAGCACTGCTGCCGTAAGCTTGGCAATTGAAACACATGTGAGACTGTATAGCATATAAAGCAAGCTCTCGGCGTTGATCAATCCCCTGAGGGATGCACCATGGATTCGACTTCACTAAGCATAGAGGTGGTTGAATACATATCTGACCTTTACAATGACTCGTGATTGCCCACCGATGTATCGAGCCAGTGCTGCTATCCTCCCAGACAAGTCGCTCGGTGGGTCATCGTCGCGGGGATCGATTCCACGTGGGTCGCAGTGGCGCCTCCAACCACTACGCCACATGCTTCCCTTTTATGGACATACCTAAATGTATCATATATACAATAATCTGGAAATGAGAGCATACTTTTAACGCTTAGAGACCGAAGTCTTACTTAACAGTCTCGCGCTGTCATAATGAAGTAACGGTCGTTGCTTTGAACTTCAAGTAATCATACCATAACTTATGTGAACTTTATTAATCCGTAACACCTCCCAACCGTACTTCGTCGTTTACCCAACGAATACGAGCCAATTTTCATCGGCTGCACGGAACAGCTAAACTCTTGCGCACAAAACAGCCGAACTCGTCCGCACAAAACGGCTAAACTCGTCCGCACAGCGTCGTGACGCCAATCAATCAATGGCTGGCGAGACGCCAACACTTCACTGCTGCGCTGCTGTTTTTTTGTTAACTAGAAGATATGGGAGCTTTAAACCCATTATTTTCATTTAGCAAGGCAATTTTTTCTGCAATTATTGAGTGCCGGTGCTACATAATCTGCACGAAACTGTGCTTTACTTACCAATCCTACAACCGCCTTGCTTTCAGCATTTGGTTTTCTGTTAGTAAAGTTGAGCTCATTTCACTGTTTCGTAACTACTTTATTACTACGACATTTGTATGCTTCGTGTATCATCAGCGATTCATCGTTTTAATCCCTGACGTGTTGCTGATTTAAAAAATTGCACATTGTATCCGTCAGAAAATGGACTATGCAGTTTACCTAACCCTTGCATAAGATGCGATGTTGTTTCTCCACAATACCCTACACATTTTCTCGTTGATTAGAAGTCTGAGGATGGTTAAGGACTTAACACGATTATAGGAACCGTTTGCTTTCTTGCAACACTTACTATTTACTTCATCATCCTAGTTTCCAGTTGGTGCATGTTTGCTATGCGTTGCAAGCCGTTATAGTTAGGTTTTGTTCAACTGTTTTAGGTCGCTACATTTTGCAGTCACCATTTGCCACTTCATTATGCATACATCTTTATAAATGTTTAATTTTCTTCTTTACTTTTAGTGACATATCGGCCATTGTTTCAAGTGCTGCAAGAGCAGAAAGGTAAATGCTTTTCTACTTCTCTTTCATTCTGTTATTAGTCCCGTTGAAACTCCAAAGGGTTTGTCATGGCACTGAGACTTTCGTTCTTAAACTGTAATGTTACAAACATTATCATACGTAAACTCTCTTATAGCGCCAACAGCAGTGCATCAAGAAGAAACATCGTAACCATCGAGGGTTATCTTTTGCGGAAAATTACCTCACTTGGACACAGAGAGCTGGCTAGTGAAAATAAATAGGTACGCCTTAGTTTCTAGTTAAATTTTCGTCTCTTGTGTTACAGAGAATTACAGATGGTAGTTGATTTCTGATCTTAAGCACACCTTATGCACTTTCATTCCTTTGCAAAAATGTAACTAAGGGCCAGCTCATCTACTAATTATGCAGCTGGCTAGAATGTGGTATCTATATAAACGTCCTGACCGGCTGTTCAACGCCAATCTTTCAACTCGTTGCGGAACACGGTCTCACCTTAACTGAGTAAACCTATTTTCTCGAGTCTTAAAGGTTTGATTGCCTAAGCGCAATAATTCGAAATTTCTTGGCAGTAAGGCGGCGATAACAGATGTCTGATCCTATCTAGACAGGGTGCTACTAAAAACCCAACAAGTTTCACCTGACAAACAATGAAGCTGCAAAATATAGATGGATAGCACATAAATCGAGATGTGTCTGGATCAGGCACGATTTTAATACAAAACATCGGAGATCTAAGTTTTCTTTTTTTCAATGTCAACTTCATTAGTACCAAAGAAACGTGGTATAATGGAGTGTAGTTGAAGTTAAAACGTCACGATGACTCTTATAAGTACTGTTTTTTCGAAATATTTCATAGTAAATGTCAATGCTTCTAGCAATAAGGCGCACTCAGCAGCAGGTAAAAGAACTATTATCAACTACCCTATTTCCATATATTCATCAGGCGTATTCATGCAGGCGTGCGTGGGTGTGTTATCGTTTATGCGGATTGTATTCTGTGTGCGTGTGGCGCAGTGGCCGGAGGCGTCCTGCAACAAACGCGGACAATCGATCCCCGTGCCCATGGCCCACCAAGCGTTCCATCCCTCCGGGGTCGGCAAATCGGTGCCAGACTTGTCTGGGAGGAGAGCAACACTGGCTCGATATATCGGTAGACTACCTCGAGTCATTGTGAAGGGCAAATATGCATTCAATCACCTCCAAACGATGCTTAATGAAGCCGAATGCATGGCGCGTCCCTCAGGTATTGATCAACACCGAGCGCTTTATCCTTTATCCTTTATATTATACTAGTCAATTCTGCCAAAAGCCTGCAGTCAAGTGACTGGGAAGTGTATGGGAGGCGGTTAGGAGCGATTAGGAGTCCTCTCAAACAAATAAGCTCCATGTCCGCTCTGGGAGAAACGGGCAAGCTACCCGTGACTAGACTCAACCTCCACTCAGACCTCCGAGGCAGACTCGAACCTGTGATTACTGTCTCCGGCAGCTCACGTGTTACCCACTGCACCACTGAAGAAGACCTTGCACTGCCTTTCTCTCAGTCTATTTCTTACCTAACGGTGCCATCAGCAGTCACCTATCCACGGAAACAGGTATTTCACATAATTGCCAGCAGTGAAAAAAATAATAGGAGGTAAAAAAGAAGGTTAGATATTGTGGTGTTGACTACAGCCTCAAGTTGACTGTTTTCAATGCAAAATCTCCTTTGTATAACAGTGAAACCTTTCCTTTCACCTCTTTACTTCTTCTCATCATGTCCTGACTATAGTATTAGTTCACAATTCGAGTTTCTTAGCAGAAATGGCAAACAAATAAAAACGATCCGAAAGACAGTTCGTTTCCTTGGCACCGTCATTTGCTTTGGAAGATAAGACGCATTATGCCGCAGCATTTGAGTAGGGGGCTACAAGTATGAAAAAGTGCTGTTCAAACTATAGTGAAGTTGCTCGTTTTTGTGATAATTCCCACCATGCCAGTCCTTCCAACGTTATCGCAACATTAGATCTCAACGTCAGGTAACTGAGCCGTCTGTATAGCAATAACAGTGCAATAATTGCGAAATAGTGGTATAAAGACCATAAGGGTAAAAAAATTCAAGCAATGATGTGATCGATAGGCAGAGATAGTATAGATGCACTAGAAAAGGTGTAATATCTTATACGACAGTGTTATGGTCATATAACAGCGAAGCAGTGACATTGCACACTGCTGGCCACGAAGTAAGGTGCAGCGGAAGTGGGAAGGAATATTGTTGCCCAGCCAGAGATCAATAGCCGATCTGTGAATGTGCGGAGCCTATGGGATGGCAGCACTTGGCTGAGGATCATGAGTAGACACACAGAGTGCAACAGTCAATAAGAAGAGGTATATATAGTATGAAGATGGCTGGAGAACGAGGGCGAGATGAGAAGGTGCAAAATATCCCGCGGAATAGGTGCGTAGCCATAAAATGCAACTTGTGCTAGCGATTGGTTTGTGCTAGGATCAGAACAGTGGTAGTAACATAATCAATGAGAACACAATGGATGACAAAACAATACTAAATGAAAACTAAACTAATGGAATGAGTAGGTTAGTCGCTGATTGCTGAACTATAGATCATCGAGTTATTAGTCGTTGGCTTGAATCTAGAGGATAATAAGTGGTCGACTGTGTCGAACTGTGAAGTGAAGCCGGCCCCCAAACACGAAATTACCGTATATTCAAGCAACAACCAGTCGAGAGCAGCAGGATGTTGTTGATTAAAGTGGTGATTTGGCTTGTGAAAGATTCGCTGGTGACGAGTTTTGCGTGCTAAATACGATCATCACGAATTCTGTACTCTTGATGTGGTGGAAATGGAGCGAAGTGAACCGGCATGTCGTAAAGATTGCGGATTCGAAGCACTGAAATTTGCATCCGAGGTTTTCTTCTCGTATTGTATGACCCGTCTTCACACTTCCTGTGTAGATCAGAGCACTTCCTGCATTCAGCTCGTTTCCGGGTATCCATCATCCACAAAAGTTTTCGAAGTTTTCACATTCGGGTTCGGCTGCTGCGTGAGAGCTTTTGCCTTTGTTTTGGTCATCGCTCAATACAAGTTGGGTTCCCCTTGGAGTCCTGGTATTGTACAAGCGGCAATCTCTGCGCAGCAACGAAAATGCCTCAGAAAGGAATGGTTTGAGATAAATCCACATTTCCTAATCCGTTAACTTCCAACCCATACATGTTTTGAAATATACAGTTGCGAAAATATTTAGCCAAACATTATTTTTTTTACAAATGCATTTAATGAAATATCTTCATTCAAGTTTTTTTTTAATTGGTCCATGGACCTGTCGCGTTGTACAGAGCTGAAGCAAACGTGCTCGAAAACAACACACTACCGGATGGATTATTTCGTCATATTGTTTCAACGGGAATGCATTTGCATTGTGAAGTTCATCGTATTTTCGTTTGAGGAAACTGGCTTTTTTCTTTATCTCAACCAAGGTTTCATTGCATTTATTAGCCTAGTCAAATCATTTCCTCAAAGATACTCTAGTTCACAGGTTTTTTTCTTCTTGATGATTACAATAGTTGTGGGCCTCGTGAAGGACCTTCATGCGACTCACGTTGCTCGGAGACGTATTGTTATTTGTGAAGAGCACAGCCTTGCTGCCAATGTTTCGTTTTTCCCCAATCCTTGCACTTATGGATCGGAATCGTGGTTTCCTACTTTGCCACCTGGTTAAGTCTAGAGAAATCTATCCGTCATTTGCTTAAAGATGTGGATTTTTCAATGTAGACCTTCGTTCAAGCTCGTTTTTTTCTCTGATTGTCTCACAATATTATTGTGGTAACCGAAGGGCAGCTGTGGCGCAGTGGTTGGAGGCGCCACTGCGACACACACGTGGAGTCGATCCTAGCACCCATGGCTCACCAAGCCTTCCATCCATCCGGGGGTAGGCAAATTGGCTCGATACATCGACAGCCCACCGCGAGTCATTATAAAGGCCAGATACGCATTGAGTCACCTCTAATGGTGCTTGGCGAAGTTGGATGCATGGGGGCATCCCTCAGCAATTAATGAACACCGAGAACTTTTTTCTGTATTTTTATGCCTCCATTAAACTGATCTTTTGTAATTCAGCTCATTTCAGATTTGTCTAGGCTGATTTTGAAGGCAGTCTTTCGTAGAAAATGACAAGGACATCAGCAAGGGAAAACAAACCGTTCGAGAACGATTAAGCATAAAAAAGATGGTTTGTAATCGTCACTATTACGATGTTAGCTTTTAGGAAATGGGCGTGATTTTAACGATTTCGATAAGAGGATTTGTTGTTCTGTCTTTCAGCTGATGTACTAACTTGAATTCGCTTCAGAAGCGGTCATTGCAACATCTTGACGCGCTACCTCCATTAGCAGGTTTTTTCGCCCACTCCGCCAGAACGCCCAGACCAGATGGGAAGAATGGCCGATGTTGTGCGGAGAAATTATGGAAATTTTACTGTCGCCGAAAAAATAAAGTACGACGGTCGATTCCAAGCGTTTCTCCACGTCTTCACCTATGTACTAATAGATGAGAGGTCTTAGTCTAAAATATGTGGTGCTGTGAAGAAGAGCTCCATTTTTCACAATGATTGCTGTGCTTGTACTACCATAAGAAGTAAGGCTAGATGTGACTGCTACTGACATTTCCAACCATTTGCTGCGTTCTAACTACTTTTCGAAAAGCTGTGTAAAAAACCTGGCTAGTGTTTCCACAACGCCTCAAGCGGTAGGAAATTAGAAAATCTAATTTCCTCCCTTTTGGAAATGTTTCGCATAATTCTAGAGCAAAAAACACAAAGTCTTGTATTTACGATTTTATTTTGTCAGCTGTAAAAATTTTCAGCATCTTGCCTGCATGGCCGATCTAATGTCCGTAAAGTCAAAACTAAGAAATGGAGAGTATTCAGACTCAGAACAATTCGCTGACGATGTCAGAAAGGTGGGCATAGTTAGAATAATGTTAGCATATCTTTGTTCTAAAATCATTGATACTTGAGTCCCATGAGTGTGAATCTTTCCATAACTTATTTGAGTCTTAATATATTTTGATCCCACCATAGGATTTTAGAACTCTTCCAGTCGCAATTTCTATGAAGGGTCTGATTCCCAACCTTAATTGTTTGGGTTAGAACCTCTCAAACGTGGACAGAATCATCATCGGACGTAATAGTTCTGAGGCTTGCCAACTGCCCTTTGTTGACCTGACGTGAGGTTGTTACCAGTTGTTGTCGTTGTTCACAGGCATGTGTTTCGGCGAATTTGGCCTTGCCAGTGCCGTTTTATAAGCTGTGAGATCACCCGTAGCAAAGACAGTTCATAAAATCTATATAAATTAATTATTAATTGTGAGGTTTGTAGAAAATCGATCTTTCGAATTTCCGAGTCTGATTTCCTTGGTCTGGGGGGCTGCGTTTGAGAAACTGTCCCGACCTCAAAATCCTTGTAATCCGAAGTTCTTCATATGCCTTTTACCTTTTGTTAGTTAGTAAAATCCTACGCCTTCTTTATATTTGCTTCTCTGAGACTTTTTTTTATAACTGAAGTAGCGCGACATTGTAAAAGTTCTTATTTTAAGACTCTATGTTCTTACTTTCAGACATTGTCCCACCCCCACCCGAGTGCTGACAGGTCAACACCGAGCGCCTTCCAGGTCGTCCTTGACGAATTCGAAAATTTGGTTCGTTTGGATCTTCCAAAATGATTTCTTGGTAGCATACAATGTAGAGCTAGCACCAAATCTGAAGTGGGATCTATGTACAACTTTCGTGACGAATGGAATGTGATAGGTTTCGTAATGGTTTTGAGGCAGTGGAAAGTAAGACATCTATAGGTATCATTTTCTTCCCGGGGGATTATTTTGATGCATAGCAGTTTTTTTCCTGAACTTCTTGGTCATTTGATAGCTTATCCAATGCAGATGACGCCGCCATCGCCGTCCATGGGAGGACATTATTAGTTGGTCACTCAATAACTCATCAAAAAACCTATTTTTGGACGAATATATTCCGTATGCGAGAGACCACTGCAATTTGAGGGGTGTACAGCGTAGAAAGTGTGGCCAGTGAAGAGCCGCATGAACGTCGGTACCTGTTTACTAGGATTCGACACTTGGGGAGAGGTTTTCGCTTGAATAAGATGGTCAGTCATCGAGAATTCTTCAGAGAGGCTAATTACTCGCACGTCAGTGTGCTTCAACAGAAGTTGTCTTTATAAACTGCTATGAAGTCTCTATTTCTGCAACCATAACTGAGGTGTTGGAAATTGTCCTCAAAAACACTTAGTGTTCAATCTACAGTTTATGATGTATGTATTATGCGAATATGTTTAAAGTACTAAACTCTTGCTAGGAAGTGCTATCGGGAAAAAGAGTTAAATGAACTACGCAGAAGGGGATTTACTCACAATGATATAGGTGGAGGAGAGTATCCGACGGAAGCAAGTGACGGACCAGGAGGTCCCTGGTTTACTGCACACCTCCAGAACCTCCTTAATGAGAGCTGAGGGCTGAACGAGTTACGAGAGATCATCCTGAAGGCATTTAACTGAAGAAAAATGCGTAATATCCTTGAAATAGTGTGCATATCCAGTTAAAAAGTCTACAAACTTCGCAGTACGTGTCAGACAACGCTTACACATAATAAAAATGGAGAAGAGGTGTCTCGAAGCGGTGTCATGTCGATCTCACAAACAATTCGAATCACATCTCTGCAAGTATTATACTTCTGATCTCGTTCTTCTTCATTTTTTTCTTTCGCTTTTGCGCTTCTGACGGAGGTTGTTCCATCATCGACTTATAAACATCACCGTGACGGGTTTTCCGTGGAGCAGTGAAGTGCCAAAAGGAAGATTTGAGACATCTGGAGTGATTTGCAAAGATTTAAATGCATTATGAAAAGGAATACAGTAGGATTATAATAGGTACAGCATATACAATATGAGCATCTAAGTCGTGCGAGCCCACGTATAGAACGATAAATCGATATCGATTTCGATAGATCATGCCAGTTTAGATGAAAAGTGGTTTTGTAAGGTTAATATATGCATGGACAAACAAATATATGTATATGCACATTTATATATATATATATATATATATATATATATATATATATATGTACAAACAGTTCATCTACCACTTTCCGGGTCATACTAGATGCTGTATGGAAATAAAAAAAGTTTATTTTATAAACTAGAATCTTTACAACCTTAGACACCTGGAAGAAACACCCTTTACATCTGTTAAAACCTAAAATTGCCATAGATGGTGCTCTGTGTTATATGCTGTTCGTATTTAATCACACATAGTGACTACTGTTTGCACCATTTGGACACTGCACATAGTCCTTATAACGGGAACGGCACGAAATCGGTTGATGTAAGGAAAAAACATGAAAGTTACAGGGAAAAATGATTCGAATTCCATGGAAAACCAAGCGAAAAGCTAGTAGAATTGTGGTTATGTGCTGTAGGCGTTCACTTTTTGACGCGCAATTAATATTGTGGACTATTCTTTCTACCGTTTGTAGTGGACGGCCGTGTTCCCTAGAGGTGGTCCGACACGAGCAGAGAATTTGGAGGAGGATGTTGAAGATGAAGTGGACAGAGAATTAAGTGTGTATTTCAAGAAAGTGAGTGAAATTGCTACATGAGCTGTTTGCGGCACTTAATTATTGACTTTTTTTCCAGATGAAAGAGTCCTGCATTAGAGCACGCAACGTTGTGGAGCAATGCTCGTTAGCTTCAAGATTTCTGCTAACGTTAAAGGCACGTCGTCGTCGTGCAAAGCAGTGTGGGGAGCCATTGCCTCCAATACCGAAACTTGCCCTTAAGCACGCTACTTTCACAAGGCTGGAGTTCGTTACATCACAGACGGAAGCAGCACATAGCGCACCACTTGAGGCTAGCTTTGAGAATAAGCAGTCGTTTAAAAACGACGACCACAGTCGCTTGATTCCGGATAAAGTGATACAGATACCACCTCCTGGAAGTCAAAACTCGGACCCCGATTCGGATGTAGTAGAAATTACCTTTTGCAGCAATTCGGGACCTCGTATATTGCAGGACTCTGTGGAGGACGACGATCGCAGGCGCTTAATTCCCTATAAAGTTGTGGAGATACTACCACCAGGGAATGAAAGCCCTGCCTCTGACTCAGACGTAGTCGAGGTTAGCCCCCGCAGCAATTCGGGAGGTCATGCATTGCACGACTCTGGAATTCCCTATGAAGTTGTAGAGATACTACCACCAGGGAATGAAAGTCCTGCCTCTGATTGAAACGATGTCGAAACGAGTTATTACATCAGTTGGGGAGACAATATATGGATTCAGGGCAATGCGTTATGTTTTGTATTAATTTTGTGATAAGGAGTTCCTTTGTTCTTCATTGCCGGTGTTAAGATGAATTCATCACGGTTTGACATGCGGTGTGCAGGTTTAAATAAATATTTCTCAGCTGATAGTGAATTTTGTTGATTGAAGAGTAAACTGAAAGGGAATTTTTTTGAGTTTTTTGGAAAAGAAACCGGTATTATGCAGTGTAGCTGGTATTTTGTCTCTGGCTATACAAAGATTATCGGCACTTGGCAAAATATGCTCACGTAATTGGACATGATTCTGAGGTGTATTTTGGATGAGAAAAACCACAAGTGATTGGGAGAGAATCCTCAGATTTCCGCTTTTTTTCTGAAGACAAGGTATGGCCATAAACTAGACCGCTATAAAATTAAGATGCTTCCCTGAGCATCGTGGCAGTGCCGTTCATCCCTGAGACGATTCATTTCTATGTAGTTGTTTTGATCACATCACTCGTTAGAGTTCTCATTCTACAATAGAACAGTGTTCTCTATGCGACAGTTTGAAACTCTATAATAGCTTCTCAAGCACTACTGCTTGAGAAGCTATTATAGAGTCATGCGAAATTTTGCAATCTGACCATTCTGCAGAAGTGTCATGATAGCCATATCTGTGGACAGTGCTCTGTATGTACAGTGCTTTGCTCTGTAAGCAGTGGTTCTCATGTCAATCACCGCAGAAACACATTGCGATTTGGTATCAACGTCTCTTGTTGAAAGAGTTCTGTTGAACGAAGATTGTGAATAAGGATAGGATTCATATGCTTTCTTTCTAAACGAGCTTCTTTACTATCGATTACTCTACTTGTATAGTTCTACAGGGAGGTAGGACAAGATGACAAACGATAAGTATTTTGCAGCTTACAAGAGGAAATGGTGCGAAATGAAACGGATAAGTTTGAGTCTACTTCGGCTAAATAAGGAAAATTTGGTTACCTATCTGTTGTCATAGATGTCCACGTCAAAATTAGCGGAACACGTTTCACAACCTCCACAATGCCCCCACAATGAAGGCTACATATGTAAAAAATATTGAACTATATCTGCTCAGGGGAAGTTCTAATGAAGTAGAACTACGTATTAAACGACCGCTAGGGCCCAATGTATGTGAGAGTCAACAACGATGAGAGACAACCTAGAAAGCGAAATGTGATCAGTGAACAACCCGAATGAAGAGAAACTGTTACACAACTTAAGGACCTACATGGAGGAATGGGCGCATTCCCGAGGCTATTTATTGTCCGAGTTAACAGCACTATGGATATGCATATGCTCAATTTAGCACTATTTTTTCAAACGTGGAAAACATATCGCGGAGGTTTTCAATTTGCCTCTCTTTAGTTACTCGAATTTTTTTTCTTCAAAAAGCTCTCATATCAGAAATTCATTTCAGCGTTTGGACCTTTCGTTTTGTTGAGCTCATGATACCGTTATGATTAGCAACATCTCTCCAGACGCTCTAAACTAGTGCCGGTTTAGGGAACAACCGAAACGCCTGATAGACGCAGTCGATCTCCTGATGAAACGTGTTTCTTGCTGTTCTAGAACTTCTTTAGTGGAACGTACACGACGCAAATCTATTGATCTTTACTTTAAATAACAAAGTCCATTGTAAGCTGAAAGACGCGTTTACCACAGTTGTTTGAGGTGCCCTATAATACACACTTAATCGTTATCGCGCCTTGGTTCACCAAGCCTTCCAGCCTTTCGGCTTGACAAATTTTATACATTCTCTGCAAGGATAGAAACATTGACTTGGTACATCGATATAGCTCTACTAGTCGTCTTGATGTATCCTTCACGGATTAATCAACTCTGACCGCTTTTTTAACCTTTTTACTTACTGCCTACTGTTTTTTGACGGCAGGGTATATTGCGAAATATAACTTCAACGAAGCTGAGATATTTGCAAAACTCTGGACTGCAGGTGCCTATGGTGGGGAACGAACGCGCTATTGTCCTTTCCGGGTTCCGGGTGATTGATGATGGCAAAAAGATCGATAGAACTAGCTGAGACACAGGCGAAACGAACGACCCGCTTGGTGTGGTGGTGAACGCGTTACTCCTCGGAAAGGACAATAGCGTGTTCGTTTCCCACCCATAGGCACCTGCGGTCCAGAGTTTTGCAAATATCTCAGCTTCGTTGAAGTTATATTTCGCAATATCCCCTGCCGTCAAAAACAGTTGGCAGTAAGTAAAAAAAGGTTAAAATTGTGATTATAACTATAGCCTCAGCTTAACTGGGTTCAATTCCGGATTTGGGCTCCCCAGATCAATCCCGTTGACGTGTGATTGCTGATTGCAAAAAGATCGATAGAACTAGCTGAGAGATCTGACCGCTTTATTGTTTATACTTTCATTCTGAGCAGAGTTATGTCACTTTAAAGAAACAGTTGTAAATCCTGCCCAATTTACATTTTTTGAAGTTTTGCTGCCTTAGCCATTGTGGTTACCTGGAGTCTCAAGATCGGCTTGACCAAACTCTGCTTTAGGTCATCACCACCACAGGCTGCCGCCACATTTGCAGATTAGAGGGACATTTGCCACTGTGCCATCAGTTTGATACCAGGGCGGTGGCGGGTCCTGGTATTGGTTTATTCTTAGCTGAGTTTCTTGGTGGAAACGCAGGGCTCCTTCTCACCTTATGAGATCCTGCTCAGAGATGAATTTCCCCGCTCTATATCGCAGCCCAAGATCCAGGAACATCTCCTAGCCACGATGTAGCGGTAAGTCGTTGGGAGGTACCGTAAACCGTTGGAAATGTAAATTAGTTGGAGTTGTTATGAAAAGTGCTCAGAAATGTGTGAGAAACGTTTTCACATTAGCCTACTGCTTGCTGCGCCCCGTTGCTCACTGATTGTCGCGAGAACCTGTGAAATTTTCATTTGTCCGTGCCATGTGCAAAGTGGGCCAGTGCGTTCTAATCGCTCTAAGGACTGAAAGCAGTGGTCTAGCAGCTGATATGCGCTTTATATTTCGTGTGACCTATTAGCTAACGGACCTTTTCGACCGTTGAGACTTATTGGGGCTCCAACCTACCTGATTTTTGACGTCACGACGTTGACTCTTCTCACTTTTTTATCACTTGCATAGTTAGAAGGCCCGAATTCTCTCTATTATTTGCAAGTTACGAAACGCTTCCACTATGGCCTTTTCGATTGCGCTTCTACATGAAGATGATTCTTGATTTTGATGATTTTGATCTGATTACATAGTGTTCCAGCATGAGACGTGAGCGTTTAGGCAGGGAGGAACAGAAGAGGTCACAAAAGTGGTTGCCTCACACCTTTTCCTCAAGCTAAGCTTTCATCAACGTTTATATATCGACCGAAAAATACACAATTATTTCATTGGATTATAATACTGAGCGTAAGAAAGATATATGGAACGAATCGGATTTTTCAAAAAATCAATCAAAAAAACCTATCAAAAAAAATTTTTCAAAGTCGTCCTCACTATGCTTTTTTGAAGTAAAAGTCAATATCCTTGCGCAGGAGACTAAAACACCAGCGCGAAAACTTCTTGACGCTTTTTTGGATAAATGCGAAAACCCTACAATGAATGGCAGGGATGAATGCCTAGAGGTCATACGCGACCTGACCACTGTGTTCGCATCAATTTCTGATGTGGGATGGTGCATCAACCATATGCGACTATAATCAGCTGTTCTAACGTTCCTCATTGGAAGGCACCTAAAAAAAAGCGGTGAGTTTTTTCGAGAAGCTGTTGACCATGTAATTACCACAGAGATTTTCGTCTTTTTGTAAGTGTTATTGAAGCGCTTGGCCTAGTAAATTGTATATCAGTGTACCCTTCCAGGCTCTGAAAAAGGCGATACTGCCGAGACGTCAGCTACTGTTGTACTGTATTGCATTTTTCTATGGAAGTAAATGTATGCCGCATAACAACCTTGCGATTGCTGAACAAGAATACGACGCATTCATATTCCTATGCCGAGGTTAACAGAAAGTCGATCCTGGGAACAACCTCGTGTTTGACTCATCAAGGAAACTGTGTATTATTGAAATAAAAATATGGTGCATAATTAAGAAGTGAGCTTTGTAATCTACCAATGACTTTAGTTAACTAAAAAAGTGGGTGGCTGTTTAGAACAAGCATCTCTTGCTACGATATTCATTAGCTTGGGCAGGATTTTTTTTACTAGTCATGGATTTGTTTGTAGCGTATTATACATAGCTATTGATTTTTCCGGCTTTAAAATCGTGATCTCGGATATTTTCACTGATTTTCTACGTTGAAGGTCCTTTGTTCTCAAAGATGCCCATATAGATGATGGCTCTGACATTGTGCTCCTTGCACGTGGAATCTTACCTATCTATGCCTTTATTTTTTCTCCTTGCTTATTTGCCACCGTTGTAGGAGATCTTCATACATATACTGAAATACTCCCCAATCTATTGTTTTGCCTTCCTTGACTTTGGAAGTCGTTGGTCGATGTAATGATGTATTCATTCTATGCAACATTATCAATTTAAGCCTACATATGTTCTTCTAAAGGTGCGTGTGGCGCAGTGGTCGGAGGCGCCCTGTAACACACACGTGGAACCGATACTCGCGCCTATGGCTCGCCAAGCCTTCTGTTCCTGCGGGTTCGGTAAATTGATACCAGACTTGTCTGGTGGGATAATTGCACTGCTTCGATACATCGGTAGGCCACCGCGAATCATTGTAAAGGCCAGATATTCATTCAATCGCCTCCAACGATACTTAATGAAGTGGAATGCATGGCGCATCCCTCAGGGGATCGATCAACGCCGAGAGCTTTATCCTTCTTTATCCTTCTATGTTCTGTTTAACTTTTTAGAGATTTGTCTTTATTCTTTTCATATACAAGGTCTGCTAATTGAATCTTCATGGTGTGTGATTTTTCTAATCGATTACTGGGCAAATACTGTAGTAGCAATCCCGAACCAACTTGCTACGAATCATGTACTCTTTGCTAGGCGAGGGCCTGCTGTATTCTTCTACACACGTTCGTCCTCCACATTACATTCATAAAAATCAGGCCCTCATTAGAGATCTATTTATACCAGATCAAAGTATGTCATTTGAAGCTCTGTAGCATTCTAGAATTGTCATACCGTAGTCTCTAGCAGCAAAGATATCGCCGAAATGTGCTAATTTCCCAGAGACTCATTAGAGGTTAATTTATGTTAGCTCATTTGAATTCTCTTTCTTACGTTTTTCACCAATGAATCGGATCTGAACAGCACTTATGGAAAATACTTTGTAAATGCGCCAAGCAATGCGTGGTCAAGAGAAAGCGGATCCCGAAGTGGAAGAAGTTCTTTCTCAGCATAGTGAATGTGCTCAACTGTATACCAATATAACCACTTTGTCAGACCATTTCATAGTCGAAGCTAAGATTTCAGTTTAAAAAATTCTTCCATGAGATGGCCATTTGGGATGAACATTTGCTAATCAACGATCAACGTTTTGTGTCTCAACTTCCCAATACATTTGATTTTCCATTTTTCCATTTTATCCTGTTGACTTCGTTGTAATCCCACATTACCCAGCTATTTGCTTAGATAACCGCTCCTCACATCACATGTGGACCACCTGCTTTCTACCTCTTCTCACAATCGTCATCCAGAAGAAGATTAACATTCCGATTATTCTGCGATGTGCTCGATAAATCCACACCAAGTTCCGTCTCGGCTCTCTTCGTTTCACAGTGTTATAGACAACAGGCAGTAAATAGAAAGTATAAAGTAAGTAATGTATACTTTCCGTTAATCACTGGAAACTAAGAAATAAAACCGAAACAGTTGAAAAGAAATGCAAAAGCTCATCTAACGAGTATAACGGCTATATTGAAACACAATCAAGTAATTACTTATATCGCTAGTAAAGTTAATGTGCAACTACTGAGTTTGTCCAAGCACATGCACAGTTACGAGGTCCGCATCAGGAACGCTACGATCAGCGCAGTCAAACAAGCGATGGTGGTTACCATAGGGGTTGTGAGCGTCTACTGGCCTTTTATAGATATCTCTATTTTTTGCCACAACCATCTTGACTTTAGACTTGAACGGAACGTCATAGTGAACTGTTCCATACAAAGCCACTAAAAACGTGATAAAACCTAAATGCTACCGTAGTTATACATATTTGTTAAGCATATATATAAATCCGTATATATGCGATATTAAGCATAAATCGCGCGTAATGAACACGAAAACGATTTTCAGGAGAAACCGATTCGTTCCATATATCTTTCTTACGCTCAGTATTATAATCCAATGAAATAATTGTGTATTTTTCTGTCGATATATAAACGTTGATGAAAGCTTAGCTTGAGGAAAAGGTGTGAGGCAACCACTTTTGTGACCTCTTCGTTCCTCCTGCCTAAACGCTCACGTCTCATGCTGGAACACTATGTAATCAGATCAAAATCATCAAAATCAAGAATCATCTTCATGTAGAAGCGCAATCGAAAAGGCCATAGTGGAAGCGTTTCGTAACTTGCAAATAATAGAGAGAATTCGGGCCTTCTAACTATGGAAGTGATAAAAAAGTGAGAAGAGTCAACGTCGTGACGTCAAAAAATCAGGTAGGTTGGAGCCCCAATAAGTCTCAACGGTCGAAAAGGTCCGTTAGCTAATAGGTCACACGAAATATAAAGCGCATATCAGCTGCTAGACCACTGCTTTCAGTCCTTAGAGCGATTAGAACGCACTGGCCCACTTTGCACATGGCACGGACAAATGAAAATTTCACAGGTTCTCGCGACAATCAATGAGCAACGGGGTGCAGCAAGCAGTAGGCTAATGTGAAAACGTTTCTCACACATCTCTGAGCACTTTTCATAACAACTCCAACTAATTTACCTTTCCAACGGTTTACGGTACCTCCCAACGACTTACCGCTACATCGTGGCTAGGAGATGTTCCTGGATCTTGGGCTGCGATATAGAGCGGGGAAATTCATCTCTGAGCAGGATCTCCCAAGGTGAGAAGGAGCCCTGCGTTTCCACCAAGAAGCTCAGCTAAGAATAAACCAATACCAGGACCCGCCACCGCCCTGGTATCAAACTGATGGCACAGTGGCAAATGTCCCTCTAATCTGCAAATGTGGCGGCAGCCTGTGGTGGTGATGACCTAAAGCAGAGTTTGGTCAAGCCGATCTTGAGACTCCAGGTAACCACAATGGCTAAGGCAGCAAAACTTCAAAAAAATGTAAATTGGGCAGGATTTACAACTGTTTCTTTAAAGTGACATAACTCTGCTCAGAATGAAAGTATAAAGAATAAAGCGGTCAGATCTCTCAGCTAGTTCTATCGATCTTTTTGCCATCAGCAATCACACGTCAACGGGATTGATCTGGGGAGCCCAAATCGGGAATTGAACCCAGTTAAGCTGAGGCTATAGTTATAATCACAATTTTAACCTTTTTACTTACTGCCAACTGTTTTTGACGGCAGGGGTATATTGCGAAATATAACTTCAACGAAGCTGAGATATTTGCAAAACTCTGGACCGCAGGTGCCTATGGGTGGGAAACGAACACGCTATTGTCCTTTCCGAGGAGTAACGCGTTCACCACCACACCAAGCGGGTCGTTCGTTTCGCCTGTGTCTCAGCTAGTTCTATCGATCTTTTTGCCATCATCAATCACCCGGAACCCGGAAAGGACAATAGCGCGTTCGTTCCCCACCATAGGCACCTGCAGTCCAGAGTTTTGCAAATATCTCAGCTTCGTTGAAGTTATATTTCGCAATATACCCTGCCGTCAAAAAACAGTAGGCAGTAAGTAAAAAAGGTTAAAAAAGCGGTCAGAGTTGATTAATCCGTGAAGGATACATCAAGACGACTAGTAGAGCTATATCGATGTACCAAGTCAATGTTTCTATCCTTGCAGAGAATGTATAAAATTTGTCAAGCCGAAAGGCTGGAAGGCTTGGTGAACCAAGGCGCGATAACGATTAAGTGTGTATTATAGGGCACCTCAAACAACTGTGGTAAACGCGTCTTTCAGCTTACAATGGACTTTGTTATTTAAAGTAAAGATCAATAGATTTGCGTCGTGTACGTTCCACTAAAGAAGTTCTAGAACAGCAAGAAACACGTTTCATCAGGAGATCGACTGCGTCTATCAGGCGTTTCGGTTGTTCCCTAAACCGGCACTAGTTTAGAGCGTCTGGAGAGATGTTGCTAATCATAACGGTATCATGAGCTCAACAAAACGAAAGGTCCAAACGCTGAAATGAATTTCTGATATGAGAGCTTTTTCGAAGAAAAAAAATTCGAGTAACTAAAGAGAGGCAAATTGAAAACCTCCGCGATATGTTTTCCACGTTTGAAAAAATAGTGCTAAATTGAGCATATGCATATCCATAGTGCTGTTAACTCGGACAATAAATAGCCTCGGGAATGCGCCCATTCCTCCATGTAGGTCCTTAAGTTGTGTAACAGTTTCTCTTCATTCGGGTTGTTCACTGATCACATTTCGCTTTCTAGGTTGTCTCTCATCGTTGTTGACTCTCACATACATTGGGCCCTAGCGGTCGTTTAATACGTAGTTCTACTTCATTAGAACTTCCCCTGAGCAGATATAGTTCAATATTTTTTACATATGTAGCCTTCATTGTGGGGGCATTGTGGAGGTTGTGAAACGTGTTCCGCTAATTTTGACGTGGACATCTATGACAACAGATAGGTAACCAAATTTTCCTTATTTAGCCGAAGTAGACTCAAACTTATCCGTTTCATTTCGCACCATTTCCTCTTGTAAGCTGCAAAATACTTATCGTTTGTCATCTTGTCCTACCTCCCTGTAGAACTATACAAGTAGAGTAATCGATAGTAAAGAAGCTCGTTTAGAAAGAAAGCATATGAATCCTATCCTTATTCACAATCTTCGTTCAACCGAACTTTTCAACAAGAGACGTTGATACCAATCGCAATGTGTATCTGCGGTGATTGATATGAGAACCACTGCTTACAGAGCAAAGCACTGTACATACAGAGCACTGTCCACAGATATGGCTATCATGACACTTCTGCAGAATGGTCAGATTGCAAAATTTCGCATGACTCTATAATAGCTTCTCAAGCAGTAGTGCTTGAGAAGCTATTATAGAGTTTCAAACTGTCGCATAGAGAACACTGTTCTATTGTAGAATGAGAACTCTAACGAGTGATGTGATCAAAACAACTACATAGAAATGAATCGTCTCAGGGATGAACGGCACTGCCACGATGCTCAGGGAAGCATCTCAATTTTATAGCGGTCTAATTTATGGCCATACCTTGTCTTCAGAAAAAAGCGGAAATCTGAGGATTCTCTCCCAATCACTTGTGGTTTTTTCTCATCCAAAATACACCTCAGAATCATGTCCAATTACGTGAGCATATTTTGCCAAGTGCCGATAATCTTTGTATAGCCAGAGACAAAATACCAGCTACACTGCATAATACCGGTTTCTTTTCCAAAAACTCAAAAAAATTCCCTTTCAGTTTACTCTTCAATCAACAAAATTCACTATCAGCTGAGAAATATTTATTTAAACCTGCACACCGCATGTCAAACCGTGATGAATTCATCTTAACACTGGCAATGAAGAACAAAGGAACTCCTTATCACAAAATTAATACAAAACATAACGCATTGCCCTGAATCCATATATTGCCTCCCCAACTGATGTAATAACTGGTTTCGACATCGTTTCAATCAGAGGCAGGGCTTTCATTCCCTGGTGGTAGTATCTCCACAACTTTATAGGGAATTCCAGAGTCGTGCAATGCATGACCTCCCGAATTGCTGCGGGGGCTAACCTCGACTACGTCTGAGTCAGAGGCAGGGCTTTCATTCCCTGGTGGTAGTATCTCCACAACTTTATAGGGAATTCCAGAGTCGTGCAATGCATGACCTCCCGAATTGCTGCGGGGGCTAACCTCGACTACGTCTGAGTCAGAGGCGGGGCTTTCATTCCCTGGTGGTAGTATCTCCACAACTTTATAGGGAATTAAGCGCCTGCGATCGTCGTCCTCCACAGAGTCCTGCAATACACGACGTCCCGAATTGCTGCAAAAGGTAATTTCTACTACATCCGAATCGGGGTCCGAGTTTTGACTTCCAGGAGGTGGTATCTGTATCACTTTATCCGGAATCAAGCGACTGTGGTCGTCGTTTTTAAACGACTGCTTATTCTCAAAGCTAGCCTCAAGTGGTGCGCTATGTGCTGCTTCCGTCTGTGATGTAACGAACTCCAGCCTTGTGAAAGTAGCGTGCTTAAGGGCAAGTTTCGGTATTGGAGGCAATGGCTCCCCACACTGCTTTGCACGACGACGACGTGCCTTTAACGTTAGCAGAAATCTTGAAGCTAACGAGCATTGCTCCACAACGTTGCGTGCTGTAATGCAGGACTCTTTCATCTGGAAAAAAAAGTCAATAATTAAGTGCCGCAAACAGCTCATGTAGCAATTTCACTCACTTTCTTGAAATACACACTTAATTCTCTGTCCACTTCATCTTCAACATCCTCCTCCAAATTCTCTGCTCGTGTCGGACCACCTCTAGGGAACACGGCCGTCCACTACAAACGGTAGAAAGAATAGTCCACAATATTAATTGCGCGTCAAAAAGTGAACGCCTACAGCACATAACCACAATTCTACTAGCTTTTCGCATGGTTTTCCATGGAATTCGAATCATTTTTTCCCTGTAACTTTCATGTTTTTCCTTACATCAACCGATTTCGTGCCGTTCCCGTTATAAGGACTATGTGCAGTGTCCAAATGGTGCAAACAGTAGTCACTATGTGTGATTAAATACGAACAGCATATAACACAGAGCACCATCTATGGCAATTTTAGGTTTTAACAGATGTAAAGGGTGTTTCTTCCAGGTGTCTAAGGTTGTAAAGATTCTAGTTTATAAAATAAACTTTTTTATTTCCATACAGCATCTAGTATGACCCGGAAAGTGGTAGATGAACTGTTTGTACATATATATATATATATATATATATATATATATATATATATATATATGTGCATATACATATATTTGTTTGTCCATGCATTTATTAACCTTACAAAACCACTTTTCATCTAAACTGGCATGATCTATCGAAATCGATATCGATTTATCGTTCTATACGTGGGCTCGCACGACTTAGATGCTCATATTGTATATGCTGTACCTATTATAATCCTACTGTATTCCTTTTCATAATGCATTTAAATCTTCGCAAATCACTCCAGATGTCTCAAATCTTCCTTTTGGCACTTCACTGCTCCACGGAAAACCCGTCAAGGTGATGTTTATAAGTCGATGATGGAACAACCTCCGTCAGAAGCGCAAAAGCGAAAAAAAATGAAGAAGAACGAGATCAGAAGTATAATACTTGCAGAGATGTGATTCGAATTGTTTGTGAGATCGACATGACACCGCTTCGAGACACCTCTTCTCCATTTTATTATGTGTAAGCGTTGTCTGACACGTACTGCGAAGTTTGTAGACTTTTTTAACTGGATATGCACACTATTTCAAGGATATTACGCATTTTTCTTCAGTTAAATGCCTTCAGGATGATCTCTCGTAACCCGTTCAGCCCTCAGCTCTCATTAAGGAGGTTCTGGAGGTGTGCAGTAAACCAGGGACCTCCTGGTCCGTCACTTGCTTACGTCGGAACATATTCGCATAATACATACATCATAAACAGTAGATTGAACACTAAGTGTTTTTGAGGAAAATTTCCAACACCTCAGTTATGGTTGCAGAAATAGAGACTTCATAGCAGTTTACAAAGACAACTTCTGTTGAAGCACACTGACGTGCGAGTAATTAGCCTCTCTGAAGAATTCTCGATGACTGACCATCTTATTCAAGCGAAAACCTCTCCCCAAGTGTCGAATCCTAGTAAACAGGTACCGACGTTCATGCGGCTCTTCACTGGCCACACTTTCTACGCTGTACACCCCTCAAATTGCAGTGGTCTCTCGCATACGGAATATATTTGTCCAAAAATAGGTTTTTGATGAGTTATTGAGTGACCAACTAATAATGTCCTCCCATGGACGGCGATGGCGGCGTCATCTGCATTGGATAAGCTATCAAATGACCAAGAAGTCCAGGGAAAAAACTGCTATGCATCAAAAATAATCCCCCGGGAAGAAAATGATACCTATAGATGTCTTACTTTCCACTGCCTCAAAACCATTACGAAACCTATTACATTCCATTCGTCACGAAAGTTGTACATAGATCCCACTTCAGATTTGGTGCTAGGTCTACATTGTATGCTACCAAGAAATCATTTCTGGAAGATCCAAACGAACCAAATTTTCGAATTCGTCAAGGACGACCTGGAAGGCGCTCGGTGTTGACTTGTCAGCACTCGGGTGGGGGTGGGACAATGTCTGAAAGTAAGAACATAGAGTCTTAAAATAAGAACTTTTACAATATCGCGCTACTTCAGTTATAAAAAAAAGTCTCAGAGAAGCAAATATAAAGAAGGCGTAGGATTTTACTAACTAACAAAAGGTAAAAGGCATTTGAAGAACTTCGGATTACAAGGATTTTGAGGTCGGACAGTTTCTCAAACGTAGCCCCCCAGATCAAGGAAATCAGACTCGGAAATTCGAAAGATCGATTTTCTACAAACCTCACAATTAATAATTAATTTATATAGATTTTATGAACTGTCTTTGCTACGGGTGATCTCACAGCTTATAAAACGGCACTGGCAAGGCCAAATTCGCCGAAACACATGCCTGTGAACAACGACAACAACTGGTAACAACCTCACGTCAGGTCAACAAGGGCAGTTGGCAAGCCTCAGAACTATTACGTCCGATGATGATTCTGTCCACGTTTGAGAGGTTCTAACCCAAACAATTAAGGTTGGGAATCAGACCCTTCATAGAAATTGCGACTGGAAGAGTTCTAAAATCCTAAGGTGGGATCAAAATATATTAAGACTCAAATAAGTTATGGAAAGATTCACACTCATGGGACTCAAGTATCAATGATTTTAGAACAAAGATATGCTAACATTATTCTAACTATGCCCACCTTTCCTCACATCGTCAGCGAATTGTTCTGAGTCTGAATACTCTCCATTTCTTAGTTTTGACTTTACGGACATTAGATCGGCCATGCAGGCAAGATGCTGAAAATTTTTTACAGCTGACAAAATAAAATCGTAAATACAAGACTTTGTGTTTTTGCTCTAGAATTATGCGAAACATTTCCAAAAGGAGGAAATTAGATTTTCTAATTTCCTACCGCTTGAGGCGTTGTGGAAACACTAGCCAGGTTTTTACACAGCTTTTCGAAAAGTAGTTAGAACGCAGCAAATGGTTGGAAATGTCAGTAGCAGTCACATCTAGCCTTACTTCTTATGGTAGTACAAGCACAGCAATCATTGTGAAAAATGGAGCTCTTCTTCACAGCACCACATATTTTAGACTAAGACCTCTCATCTATTAGTACATAGGTGAAGACGTGGAGAAACGCTTGGAATCGACCGTCGTACTTTATTTTTCGGCGACAGTAAAATTTCCATAATTTCTCCGCACAACATCGGCCATTCTCCCATCTGGTCTGGGCGTTCTGGCGGAGTGGGCGAAAAACCTGCTAATGGAGGTAGCGCGTCAAGATGTTGCAATGACCGCTTCTGAAGCGAATTCAAGTTAGTACATCAGCTGAAAGACAGAACAACAAATCCTCTTATCGAAATCGTTAAAACACGCCCATTTCCTAAAAGCTAACATCGTAATAGTGACGATTACAAACCATCTTTTTTATGCTTAATCGTTCTCGAACGGTTTGTTTTCCTTGCTGATGTCCTTGTCATTTTCTACGAAAGACTGCCTTCAAAATCAGCCTAGACAAATCTGAAATGAGCTGAATTACAAAAGATCAGTTTAATGGAGGCATAAAAATACAGAAAAAAGTTCTCGGTGTTCATTAATTGCTGAGGGATGCCCCATGCATCCAACTTCGCCAAGCACCATTAGAGGTGACTCAATGCGTATCTGGCCTTTATAATGACTCGCGGTGGGCTGTCGATGTATCGAGCCAATTTGCCTACCCCCGGATGGATGGAAGGCTTGGTGAGCCATGGGTGCTAGGATCGACTCCACGTGTGTGTCGCAGTGGCGCCTCCAACCACTGCGCCACAGCTGCCCTTCGGTTACCACAATAATATTGTGAGACAATCAGAGAAAAAAACGAGCTTGAACGAAGGTCTACATTGAAAAATCCACATCTTTAAGCAAATGACGGCTAGATTTCTCTAGACTTAACCAGGTGGCAAAGTAGGGAAACCACGATTCCGATCCATAAGTGCGAGGATTGGGGAAAAACGAAACATTGGCAGCAAGGCTGTGTTCTTCACAAATAACAATACGTCTCCGAGCAACGTGAGTCGCATGAAGGTCCTTCACGAGGCCCACAACTATTGTAATCATCAAGAAGAAAAAAACCTGTGAACTAGAGTATCTTTGAGGAAATGATTTGACTAGGCTAATAAATGCAATGAAACCTTGGTTGAGATAAAGAAAAAGCCAGTTTCCTCAAACGAAAATACGATGAACTTCACAATGCAAATGCATTCCCGTTGAAACAATATGACGAAATAATCCATCCGGTAGTGTGTTGTTTTCGAGCACGTTTGCTTCAGCTCTGTACAACGCGACAGGTCCATGGACCAATTAAAAAAAACTTGAATGAAGATATTTCATTAAATGCATTTGTAAAAAAATAATGTTTGGCTAAATATTTTCGCAACTGTATATTTCAAAACATGTATGGGTTGGAAGTTAACGGATTAGGAAATGTGGATTTATCTCAAACCATTCCTTTCTGAGGCATTTTCGTTGCTGCGCAGAGATTGCCGCTTGTACAATACCAGGACTCCAAGGGGAACCCAACTTGTATTGAGCGATGACCAAAACAAAGGCAAAAGCTCTCACGCAGCAGCCGAACCCGAATGTGAAAACTTCGAAAACTTTTGTGGATGATGGATACCCGGAAACGAGCTGAATGCAGGAAGTGCTCTGATCTACACAGGAAGTGTGAAGACGGGTCATACAATACGAGAAGAAAACCTCGGATGCAAATTTCAGTGCTTCGAATCCGCAATCTTTACGACATGCCGGTTCACTTCGCTCCATTTCCACCACATCAAGAGTACAGAATTCGTGATGATCGTATTTAGCACGCAAAACTCGTCACCAGCGAATCTTTCACAAGCCAAATCACCACTTAATCAACAACATCCTGCTGCTCTCGACTGGTTGTTGCTTGAATATACGGTAATTTCGTGTTTGGGGCCGGCTTCACTTCACAGTTCGACACAGTCGACCACTTATTATCCTCTAGATTCAAGCCAACGACTAATAACTCGATGATCTATAGTTCAGCAATCAGCGACTAACCTACTCATTCCATTAGTTTAGTTTTCATTTAGTATTGTTTTGTCATCCATTGTGTTCTCATTGATTATGTTACTACCACTGTTCTGATCCTAGCACAAACCAATCGCTAGCACAAGTTGCATTTTATGGCTACGCACCTATTCCGCGGGATATTTTGCACCTTCTCATCTCGACCCTCGTTCTCCAGCCATCTTCATACTATATATACCTCTTCTTATTGACTGTTGCACTCTGTGTGTCTACTCATGATCCTCAGCCAAGTGCTGCCATCCCATAGGCTCCGCACACTCACAGATCGGCTATTGATCTCTGGCTGGGCAACAATATTCCTTCCCACTTCCGCTGCACCTTACTTCGTGGCCAGCAGTGTGCAATATCACTGCTTCGCTGTTATATGACCATAACACTGTCGTATAAGATATTACACCTTTTCTAGTGCATCTATACTATCTCTGCCTATCGATCACATCATTGCTTGAATTTTTTTACCCTTATGGTCTTTATACCACTATTTCGCAATTATTGCACTGTTATTGCTATACAGACGGCTCAGTTACCTGACGTTGAGATCTAATGTTGCGATAACGTTGGAAGGACTGGCATGGTGGGAATTATCACAAAAACGAGCAACTTCACTATAGTTTGAACAGCACTTTTTCATACTTGTAGCCCCCTACTCAAATGCTGCGGCATAATGCGCCTTATCTTCCAAAGCAAATGACGGTGCCAAGGAAACGAACTGTCTTTCGGATCTTTTTTATTTGTTTGCCATTTCTGCTAAGAAACTCGAATTGTGAACTAATACTATAGTCAGGACATGATGAGAAGAAGTAAAGAGGTGAAAGGAAAGGTTTCACTGTTATACAAAGGAGATTTTGCATTGAAAACAGTCAACTTGAGGCTGTAGTCAACACCACAATATCTAACCTTCTTTTTTACCTCCTATTATTTTTTTCACTGCTGGCAATTATGTGAAATACCTGTTTCCGTGGATAGGTGACTGCTGATGGCACCGTTAGGTAAGAAATAGACTGAGAGAAAGGCAGTGCAAGGTCTTCTTCAGTGGTGCAGTGGGTAACACGTGAGCTGCCGGAGACAGTAATCACAGGTTCGAGTCTGCCTCGGAGGTCTGAGTGGAGGTTGAGTCTAGTCACGGGTAGCTTGCCCGTTTCTCCCAGAGCGGACATGGAGCTTATTTGTTTGAGAGGACTCCTAATCGCTCCTAACCGCCTCCCATACACTTCCCAGTCACTTGACTGCAGGCTTTTGGCAGAATTGACTAGTATAATATAAAGGATAAAGGATAAAGCTCTCGGTGTTGATCAATACCTGAGGGACGCGCCATGCATTCGGCTTCATTAAGCATCGTTTGGAGGTGATTGAATGCATATTTGCCCTTCACAATGACTCGAGGTAGTCTACCGATATATCGAGCCAGTGTTGCTCTCCTCCCAGACAAGTCTGGCACCGATTTGCCGACCCCGGAGGGATGGAACGCTTGGTGGGCCATGGGCACGGGGATCGATTGTCCGCGTGTGTTGCAGGACGCCTCCGGCCACTGCGCCACACGCACACAGAATACAATCCGCATAAACGATAACACACCCACGCACGCCTGCATGAATACGCCTGATGAATATATGGAAATAGGGTAGTTGATAATAGTTCTTTTACCTGCTGCTGAGTGCGCCTTATTGCTAGAAGCATTGACATTTACTATGAAATATTTCGAAAAAACAGTACTTATAAGAGTCATCGTGACGTTTTAACTTCAACTACACTCCATTATACCACGTTTCTTTGGTACTAATGAAGTTGACATTGAAAAAAAGAAAACTTAGATCTCCGATGTTTTGTATTAAAATCGTGCCTGATCCAGACACATCTCGATTTATGTGCTATCCATCTATATTTTGCAGCTTCATTGTTTGTCAGGTGAAACTTGTTGGGTTTTTAGTAGCACCCTGTCTAGATAGGATCAGACATCTGTTATCGCCGCCTTACTGCCAAGAAATTTCGAATTATTGCGCTTAGGCAATCAAACCTTTGAGACTCGAGAAATAGGTTTACTCAGTTAAGGTGAGACCGTGTTCCGCAACGAGTTGAAAGATTGGCGTTGAACAGCCGGTCAGGACGTTTATATAGATACCACATTCTAGCCAGCTGCATAATTAGTAGATGAGCTGGCCCTTAGTTACATTTTTGCAAAGGAATGAAAGTGCATAAGGTGTGCTTAAGATCAGAAATCAACTACCATCTGTAATTCTCTGTAACACAAGAGACGAAAATTTAACTAGAAACTAAGGCGTACCTATTTATTTTCACTAGCCAGCTCTCTGTGTCCAAGTGAGGTAATTTTCCGCAAAAGATAACCCTCGATGGTTACGATGTTTCTTCTTGATGCACTGCTGTTGGCGCTATAAGAGAGTTTACGTATGATAATGTTTGTAACATTACAGTTTAAGAACGAAAGTCTCAGTGCCATGACAAACCCTTTGGAGTTTCAACGGGACTAATAACAGAATGAAAGAGAAGTAGAAAAGCATTTACCTTTCTGCTCTTGCAGCACTTGAAACAATGGCCGATATGTCACTAAAAGTAAAGAAGAAAATTAAACATTTATAAAGATGTATGCATAATGAAGTGGCAAATGGTGACTGCAAAATGTAGCGACCTAAAACAGTTGAACAAAACCTAACTATAACGGCTTGCAACGCATAGCAAACATGCACCAACTGGAAACTAGGATGATGAAGTAAATAGTAAGTGTTGCAAGAAAGCAAACGGTTCCTATAATCGTGTTAAGTCCTTAACCATCCTCAGACTTCTAATCAACGAGAAAATGTGTAGGGTATTGTGGAGAAACAACATCGCATCTTATGCAAGGGTTAGGTAAACTGCATAGTCCATTTTCTGACGGATACAATGTGCAATTTTTTAAATCAGCAACACGTCAGGGATTAAAACGATGAATCGCTGATGATACACGAAGCATACAAATGTCGTAGTAATAAAGTAGTTACGAAACAGTGAAATGAGCTCAACTTTACTAACAGAAAACCAAATGCTGAAAGCAAGGCGGTTGTAGGATTGGTAAGTAAAGCACAGTTTCGTGCAGATTATGTAGCACCGGCACTCAATAATTGCAGAAAAATTGCCTTGCTAAATGAAAATAATGGGTTTAAAGCTCCCATATCTTCTAGTTAACAAAAAAACAGCAGCGCAGCAGTGAAGTGTTGGCGTCTCGCCAGCCATTGATTGATTGGCGTCACGACGCTGTGCGGACGAGTTTAGCCGTTTTGTGCGGACGAGTTCGGCTGTTTTGTGCGCAAGAGTTTAGCTGTTCCGTGCAGCCGATGAAAATTGGCTCGTATTCGTTGGGTAAACGACGAAGTACGGTTGGGAGGTGTTACGGATTAATAAAGTTCACATAAGTTATGGTATGATTACTTGAAGTTCAAAGCAACGACCGTTACTTCATTATGACAGCGCGAGACTGTTAAGTAAGACTTCGGTCTCTAAGCGTTAAAAGTATGCTCTCATTTCCAGATTATTGTATATATGATACATTTAGGTATGTCCATAAAAGGGAAGCATGTGGCGTAGTGGTTGGAGGCGCCACTGCGACCCGCGTGGAATCGATCCCCGCGACGATGACCCACCGAGCGACTTGTCTGGGAGGATAGCAGCACTGGCTCGATACATCGGTGGGCAATCACGAGTCATTGTAAAGGTCAGATATGTATTCAACCACCTCTATGCTTAGTGAAGTCGAATCCATGGTGCATCCCTCAGGGATTGATCAACGCCGAGAGCTTGCTTTATATGCTATACAGTCTCACATGTGTTTCAATTGCTAAGCTTACGGCAGCAGTGCTGCCATCACTTCGTTTTGTTTTTGCTAATAAAGTGAAGTTCACTTTGTGATTCCTTTGCTACGACTTCTGTACACTCCCTGCTCCATCAGCGATTCGTCATCTTAATGCTTAAAAAAGTAACAATGGGTTGCTGATTAAAAATTGGGCATTGTGTCCCTTACGAAAAGGACTTTGCAGTCCATTCACCCCCCCCCCAACATGATACAGAGACGTTGTTTCCCATACTTTTTTTTGTTGATTAAAAATATAGAGGGTTAGGAGTTGTTCCATTTCGTATCCGTTTCATCGTTCTCCTAGCTAGTTGCTATTCGTTTATTGTGCATTGTGTATGATCATAGTTAGACTTTGTTCAATTGTTTTAGTTGTGTGTATGTTGTCGCTACTGTTTGGCGCTTGTTCCTACAAACTTCTGTTTAAATATTCTATGTTTTCTTCTACTTCCAGTGAGGCATCCGCAATCAATACACGTGCTCCAGATCGTCATACCTCAGAGCAAACAGGTAAGTGCTTTTCCTGCTTTTTCTTTCATGTTGTTTTTTGCTTTGTGGGTTTTGTCGTATTATTAGCACTTCCGTTCTTAAACTGTAATGTTTTAAACATTTTCATTCTTTAGTGCCAACCCTAGTGCATTTAGAAGAAACATCGTGACCACTGAGCGTTATTCCTGTGGCGTACACTACCGCACTTGGACACGCAGAGCTGGGAATGAAGATAAATAGGTAAAGGCTTAGTATCTAGTTAGATTTTTCGTTTTTTTGTGTTACAGGGAATTACAGATGGTAGTTGGCTACTGGCAGTGCTTTGTCGTTGCGCTTAGTATCTAAGAAATAACTAACAATATTTGTAATTACCAACTTCCATTTGATTTCGGCTTGAGTAGTCATTTTTTTTTACATTCATGAGCTTGCACGAGGTAGATGTGTGGTGTTAATTACGGCTAACGGTCCGGAGCATTCGCGCTTCCCAGAGCTGTAATGACTCGTGTTTTGTATTCACAGTGTTTTTGTCTACGTCGTGTACACCCATAAGTGGAACAAAGTAACAAGTAGTAGTCATCTTTGCAACTGCTTTATATTCCGTTTTAAATTTCCCTTAAAAACTGTTCCGTCTTTGTTGCGTGCCAATTCCGTGCTTTGATATGATAGGTCACATATTTCTAAGATCCAGAGATCCTCGTTTATTCTTATGAGTTGGTGAAAGGTTTAATTATATAGGTTTCAAGCATGGCTGGAACTGTAGTACTCGACAGAACTCTCAATGGTCTTTGGTTGGTTAGCGACGACGACGATTCCGAACACAGTGCTGAGGAAGAAGCATGTACTGATTTGAGGTGAGAATATGCTAACTGTTCAGTAGGTGCTTTGGGGTACTTCGTAATCCCACTTCTTGACTTTTTTTCTTGCTCTTTTACTACGTTTCATCGATTGAAGTTTTCTAAAGTTGACAATAGCCTTCAATCAGCTACCTCAACAATATCGTTATTTAGAAGAGGAGATATGCACGGCAATGTCACGTCTTGCTGTCAGGGGTGCAAGTAAGTATTTAAATCTTTCCATTCAATAGATCTTGCTAACGTTTTGTTTTCCATAGTTTAAGTATCTGACTTCTGGTCATCATATGGCTTCTAGGCTCATAGGGGGATCTGTTGCGACTACGTGGATCCATTCTCGGTCGATGACTCCGTGACAGAGATATTGTGAAATTAATGTTGTTTTCCGGTTTTTCATTGTTCCTTCCTTTTTTGAATGAGAAGCGATTATGTGTTTATGTTGTAGTTCGTGAAGTAAATGTTCTTACACTCCACTGATTGTATCGATCGTTACCTGGTGAATCGAGGAAAAGTTACATTTGACCAGTAGTTATTTCAAAATGTCAGTGAGGATAAAACACTCCATGTGCACATAGTCAACTTACTCGTGCATGTGAACCAGTTCTGTGGTTGCAAGATAATGCAACAAATGAAGGAAGTTTCTCATATCCTTTCAGTCAAAGCAGATTACCTTAGCGAATAAGCGAATTTCTCAATATGGCCGGATCATATAGCAGTTGAAGTGGAAGATAATGGGACCATGAAGTGCTCACGTATCTGGACATACGAGGTTTCTTCTTATGCCGATGTTATTCTTTAATACGATCCTGCTTAGTGTATCCAATCCATCCGATCTATGTGAAAGAGTACCCTGATAAATTGTCAAGGCTTTAGACGATGACATAAGTGATTTTGAGCGCCATTTTCAAAAACACCAGTGAAAAATTTTGACAGTGAGGATTGATAATTGTTTCCGAACATGCAACGAGAGAAATCACATTGGTGACCAACTTCTTTCTGGATGTTCAGTGCTTCGTAGACATTACTTGTAATTTTGTCGGTGTCAACTACGTATTACTCGATAACGTGTATGACGCCCTCTCGTACCTCGTTTTTTTCACATACAGTGTGTTTTTTCGAAGTTTCTTGTTCTAGAATGTATGACAGCAAGATGAACTCGTCCGAGAGGGTGTTCTTTGTAATTTATTAGCTGTAAAGAATGACATTTCTGATTTTCAGCCCTATAGTTTTGATTTTCTTTCGATTGGCTGTTAAACAAGAACACACAAATTGACAAAAAAATCTCTGCAGCCTACTAGGTGTGGACACTATAGTGCTCATACAAGGGCCAGCACCATGGGTTAACTGGAAGAAATATCATTAGGATTTAAAAGTGTTTCCCTAATAAAGTTGACGTTGTGATTTTTTAAGTGCGGTGAGTTCCCAAATTTACGGAGCCCAAATACCAAATTTTGGTAATTTTTTCTATCGATGCGCGTACTCGAAGCGTAAAAGCGGTTGAACAGTCAGGATTTTATCAACCAGAACGCAATGATACCTTCGAAAAGTCGTTTGCTGAGCTTGGTGCCTCCGCCGGGAATTTTAAACACCTGAGTTTAATTTCAAGCTATTTGAAGATTTTCGATTCTAACCGGCTTCGAAAAGAACTAAGTTTTCTATAAGCGTTTGCAGTTTTCAGCTTCTCAAATGGCAGGGTCTCCCACGCTGTGAAGGAGTCCGGCGTCTCCATCAGGAAGCCCAGCTAAGGTAAACCAATAGCAGGATCCACCACCGTCTTGGTATCAAAGTCGCATAGCGGCAAATCTCCTTCTGATCCACAAGGCGACTTTGACCATGCTGACCTCGGGATTCCTGTGAAACACAGTGGCTAAACTAGCAAAACTCTGAAAATTGAGGTGTGTGCTGAGGACCCGCACAGCCAGTGATGAAGGGCCGTCCAAGTATCGAAGTAAGTATTTCAATTATAATTGCTATAGTGGTTGATAGCCCAATTCGAATAATTTCAATAGTACTGATGTTTATAGGCAAGCTCGGGGTTTGAACACTCATCGGTTCTCTCTACACGACGTTGCATGCAACGACGTCCAGTGTGCGCTGTAATGAAATTGTTTGAACATTGAACATTTTGTTTACGTGTTCGCCAGTATATTCAAAAAGCTAACTATTTAGGTTAGAGAGCGATGGCGATTAGTGCCATGTGGCATATTTTGAACGTGCGGGCGTAGGTGTTAATGATACCCAGCATACATCGTTCGATGAGTGTAAGAACAATTTGTGTAATTTTCCAAATATCGCCTCTTATTATGGATCTTCCTTCTGGGTAGACTGAAACAGTGAACATAACGTGTCAACACATCACGATCAAGGTGCACTGATGGTGCTTGCATGGGGAACAGAATGGGCGAACGTGTATTGTGCCAATTACATTCCCTTTCAAGTGATTTCTTTTGCATTTCTTTTTTTAACGCGCCTTTTCACTTTCAATCAATAGGCTGAACAACGCAGATGTAGTGTCGGGTGTAGCTCTTCTCTACAATGAATATTTTAAAAAGAATCTTTTTTTGAACGAATTGATTATGCGGTGAGCACTTAATGCTTTTAGAGAGAATGAGAGCCATAGTGACAGTGGAGAGCGCATGAAGATATCTACTTGGACACTGAAATTCAACGCTTAGGTGGACTTAATCGCTAGATTAGGGACGATGGTTTACTGAGTAGACCGACAGAGTAACTCGTTACCCACAGAATTGGAGTCTGTCACTGTGCTTCAAACAGATTTGCTCTTTGAAATCAGTTCTTGAGCTTTTTGCCACACAATCTCTTAATAGTGTTTAAAGTGATGTTTTCAAGAGCATTTATTTTGCAAATTTCCAGTTTGCAGATTATGATAATGATAAGGCTTAAAACATTCCAAACAGTGATGCTCCTTACGATGGTTGAATCCAGAGCTTACCTACTTAGTGTTGCTTTCAGTCGTAATCTTTTGATGGTATCGTTTGCAATATATTAGGCACCCTCTGTATATAAGCATATATATGTATATGTTATGCATATATATATATATATATATATATATATATATGTATACTTATATGTGCATATGTGGCGCTGTTAGGTCAAAAAATATGGCAGAGAGAAAGACAAAAAAGAGAGATCGTTTAGTGGGTAACACGCTAGTTTCCGGAAAGGTCTTCGCGGTTTTGAATGTACTTCACGTCATTCCATGCCGTGAAGAGAATTAGGCAGTGAATAGAAAGTTGTACGTAGAAACAAGTGCTGTTCTTTGCTTACTCGGATTGGCACAAGGATGGCTTCGACTGCGCATGCGGGTGTACAGCGTTCGTACAGTTTTTTCAGCACCTCTCTACTCTTGTCAGCCGTGTCGTGAATTACAAAGTTATTTTGCTCTTTAAAATTTGAACGGTCCATATTAAACACTGCCCACATTGCTATAATTACATCTAGTGCAAAGTAGCGTTTACCCACTTCATGAGAGTCCCTGAGCTTGAATTTGGAGGGAAGCCAGAGTTAAATAGTAGGACACAATTATTACGGCAATGCTAAACTACACTATATGACTCGAGTTTGCTAAGAAGGGACAAAAGTGATTTGAAAAATGTCCTGTGTCCTCGATTCTGAATGGACAAGAATATATATTAACAAATAGCGGCCATTCAGCTTGTCTCTGCAATTTTATCGGAGGGGACAATTAGAAGAACGGCACGCGCTTTGTTATTTTATAGCAAAGACAGTTTAAAGATCAACTTCGGCCAACTCACGTCCAAATTTGCGAAACAGTGCAGACAAGCGGTTAAAGAAGATCTTAACGAGAGAAAAGCAGCAGTTATGGTCGAAGCTACTACGCTTTTATCTATTAAGCAAAACTTAGATACTCTGTTTTTCGGGTACGTTAGGGCATTGCAATCATTCACAAGTGGTATCAAGACGCATGAGAGAGTGACTGAGAGAAACAAAAAACGGAGGACGCAAAGATTGAAATAACATTATCATGTGCTGCCATCCTTCTGGTATAAGATTGGAAACACCACATGCGCCACCGATGTCAACTTTTTTTAGTGCATTGGGCCAAAGCACTATCTACGACTCCACCGTGTCTCATTCGTTCATCCAATTCGACGGCGTAAATACAAGCTTTGGAATTTGCGGAAGCTAGAAAAAATTCTTCACCAAAGACAACTAGCCATTATATCATCCACAAAGGCGACTATACGCGATCTGACGAAACTACTTCGCTCTCACTTCTCCATTTGCAGGAGCACATGAACGCGCTCGACTAATTGTAAAGTAATGACAGAAAGGACTTAACATTAGTCGACCCAGACCGAATTGTATAAGTGGAGGTTTTGCAATAGTCAGTGCTGTGTTCGCAGAAAAGCAATTCTTGAAGTGTTTACTAACAGTGGGGAATTCCTGGCGAACCGCTACTTCTGCAAGTACATTGGTTTGTACTTGAAGTGTTTACTAACAGTGGGGAAATCCTGGCGAACCGCTACTTGTGCAAGTACATTGGTTTGTAATTGCCACATGGAGATTAGCTGTCAACTCAGTAGCGAGCAAACTCAAACACCAGCCAAGTTCTGTGCTGCTGGTGGAATTCATTGCACAGAGGATAGTCACTATCGTGGGGCGGATCTGCCAAATCAGTTTCCATGGCCAGCTGTTGCTGTAATAGAGAAATACGCACTCGAATTTACCTCGAATTGGTCTTCCATATGACAATGCTGTGTGTGATCTCCATCATTCATCAGTACCGGGAGACCCAGTTGGACAACGTTTCCACAGCCCAAAAGTTTTATCATCTAACTTGTTCTGCGAGAAAAGAAGCTAGTCTCAGCCTGATTGGTGGGTTCAAGTGTAAATAAAATCTGTGAACCCAGGATAGAACAATCATTTTAAGAAAAAAAATTGTAATCTGTCAGTGCTAGCGATGAATTTTTGATAAGAACGCCACGATTCTGTCGCCAGTAGATCACGCCATTGTTCTGATTTAAGCAAATGGATCACGCCAATGCATTTCACCTGCATCACGTGTAGTCCCGTTGATCGTCGAGTGACTCGAGCGGGCTCCAGTAAATCTTCCATTTTTCCCTGTCGCGTTCAAGAGTAGCCCAATGAGTTCTGCTCGCTCTAGGGAGTCGTCGAGCATCATATCTTTCTTCTAGGCTCTTGGTGAAAAACTCTGACCATCTGGTCGGTGGTCTTCTAGCTGTGCGTTTATGATCTCGAGGAATCCAGTCACTAACGGCTCCTGTCCATCGGTTGTCATTCATACGCATTACGTGTCCTGCCCACCTTATCTTCGACTGTTTGGCGCACAGGATGGCATCATTGACTTCTGATCGTTGACGCAGGTCGCAGCTTCGGATTCCTTCCCTCACTTGTGTGAAGCGGGATATTCCTAGCATCGCTCTTTCGACTGCGCGTTCAATAACGCTCAGTGATCTTTCATCCTGCTTACGCAGCGACCTGTTTTCTGACGCATACGTTAGGGCAGGTAGTACCGCTTATTCAAAAAAGGTGGGCACGGAGTCGGGTGTACATTGTCCTCTTCACTACGTCCTCGGTGCTCTTGAAAGCTCTCCAATCCGCTCGTTTCCTACTACTCAGCTCTGGAGCTAAGTCGTTCAACATGCTAATTTCCCGACCTAGGTAGACATAACTGGAGCATTCGGATGATATTCGTTCCATTGAGCGTGAATGGGGCATAGCGAAACCAATCCGTTCTTCATGAACATTATTTTTGTGAGATTTAGTCGAAGACCGATCTTTCCACAGGGCTTTATCAAAGCCCGGCAAGCATACGTTTCCGCTCGGCTAATGTTTGGTGTTAGAAGGACGATGTGATCAGCAAAGCGAAGATGATGTAACTGCCGACCATCGATTTTCACTCCCATATTATCCCATTCCAATGTTCGCATGACGTTCCCGGAGGGTGGTGGTAACTAAGTTTTGGCACGACGGTATCGCCTTGCCTAACCCATCTTCTGACGTCAATGTTAATAACGATGTAGAATGGTGATATCTTGGCTGTAAAATTTTTTGTACAGCTCACGAAAAATCTTTATGTACTGAGTAGTTACTCCTTGACTATTAAGGGACTTCTATGACTGCTTCTATCTCTATTGAATCAAAGGGCTTCTGTAAATCGATGAAAGTGAGACAGAGCGGTCTTTTGTACTCTGGCTGATACTTCAATGAGCCTTGTTATCGTGTGGGATGCGGTCCATTGTACTAAGTCCTTTTCGAAACCCCGTTTGCTCACATGGCTGTCCTTCGTCCAGTGTTCTGTTAATCGTGTTTGGGATGACTCGAGTGAAAAGTTTGTGGACGACAGACAGGAAGCAGATTGGGCGATAGTTGCCCATATCGCGTAGATTACCCTTGTTGAACATTAACATGGTCTTGCTGGTCTTCCACTGAGTAAGACCTTCCATTCACACAGGTAACGTGTGGAAAGCTTGCCAGTGTGTTTGCGAGGACTGGCGGAAGGTTCTTTAGTGTTCCACGAACTAGTATTCTAATTATTACTTTGAGTATTGCAATGTGTATTGAGTGACGAGAAGACGACTGTGAGAACGCAATTACACCACTCTCAAACATCGCTGCTGTATTGGAGAAATTCGTAGTCAACCAGATGTTTCCCAACGTTTGAGAGTTTCTTAACCATTTTTTCAAAAACCATTTCCATATGATGAAAAGCGTGTCTGTATACGACACCGGTTTATACAAGTGGCGTATCTAAAGCAACGTTGCTGAAAGTTGTACGTACAGATGGTTTTAGGTGTCTGGACGCAGAGTTCATGAACTACAATCGAACAAGCTAGCAGATGTACGTGGTGCCACCATGTGAGAGACGCAGGTAGCGATCCTCTCAATATTTACTCCACTCAGACGGTATCGCGATTTACCCTGAAATCTGTCTTAACTTCGGTCCATGCTCGAACTGAACGTGTTCCACACGTTAATAGTGACGTGTAAATGCTGATGATAAGCATGAATAAGACGTATATAAACCAATATCAGTTTCTCAACTTCATTTTTTTTCTCACGTTTCTGTAAGTTTCTATCTTTAAATATTCACATTTGTCACTGTGCTTGTTGCTATGGTAGTTCCTCTTCGGCATTTCGCCTACATTTCTCAAGTGTCGATCGTTCGTTTCTTGAGCCCAACACTGTGCTTCTAGTTTGAAACAGTGAGTGAGAGCATGGAACATGGAACTGATGAACAGAGCGCCCATATGGAAACAATGACCGTGGACATGACAGTCGATCCAAAGTGTATTCAGGTAATGTTTTTTCTGCAGACTTTTTTATGTACCAATGTCGCGGCGTGTGTATTCAGCATTCAGTGCCATTCGAATTTGCCAAAATTAGACAGCAGGTAGGAATCAATAACAAGAATCTATCAGGAAAGCTTGTGTCCTTCACTGGTCACCTAACAGTTTTCCTTGTCCGTTAGGAGCTACATCGGAATCGCCGCCGGCGATGCATCATTAACAGCCTTGCAGTGCTTGGGACCTTCATATTGCAACAATACCCACTTTTTTTTCTTCGTCTTTCCGACATGATAACTAAATTGGAGCAAAAACGTGGAACGGAGACACCACGAGTTCAGGAATTGTTGGCAATCTCAATCATTTTTGGCACTGTAGACAAAATTGTTCCCTTCGTCGCTTAACCCAGGAGTAGTCGCTGTTGTGGCCGAAAACGATGTCAAAGCTAGAGATGAACATCAGTAAAGAGCTGATAATTTTTGCTTAAGCCTCAAGACAAAAGGCTGGTCACCTGGAGTGAAAATCTGACATTCTCACGTACTTATCAATGCATGGATGTAGTACATCCACGTTTGTGATCGACAGATCTGTTGAGATGATTTGTCAGAGTTTGTAAATGGTAAATCATTAGGCACACAGTCGTTGCATACCAATTTTAGGAACGACTATCGTGTCCTGGTCATACTCATTTGTGCCATATTTTTCCTACCTGGAATGAGCTGCGTTATATATGTATATATCTACACTGTTTCTTTTTATAATAAAACGTGTTTTTGTCAATGTGGTGCCAGTTCTTCTCATAGGAGGTTCGAGACTTGGGTTCTCTGACGGACGTCTTTCAAGAACGTTTCTGTTTCAGAGCTTAAAGTTCTACTTCCCTCCTATTGTCAAATTTTTCATTTGTGAAAACATTTTGTTGTGAACAATTGTTGAAAAGTTTCAGGGTTCCGACATGATGACGACTGTAGGTATGGACGACTTTTTTTGACGAGGGAAAAAAGGGATCATGATGGAGTCCACAATTGTTCTGACGAGAACGTGAGACATTAAAGTCTTCCATCACTTATCATTTTGGTGACTTCTCCAATAATTGCTCATCTCTTTGTCCTGAGTTAACACGTAGTAAAGAAGGGAAGACCTATTTATTAACCTTGCTCAAGGGAAACGTTGGAAAAGTGAATTTCCTTCATGGATTTCGACTTCTTCTCGAGACACGTGGAAAGCGCTTAGAATTATCGCGATCACATGCCTAGCCACGTGAACACCATTAAGAAGGGGAATTCTCGACTATATTATTCTAAACAAACATGAGTTCATATACAGAACAATTCCAAGCGTTTTTTCCCTTAATTCTACAAGAATCCAGCTTGCAAGCTCTTCTTTGCAAACTATTTGTATAGCTTTTCCTTGTAAGGTATTTCTGGCTGAAAATTCTAGTGCTTCATTTAGCACCCACTGACGGAGGAAGTGGTAAATGGTTTCGAAATAAAGGAAACGTCCAACGGTGGCGAAGAAAATAAAAATCGGACGTCACAATCTTCTACGAATGAAGATAAGAAAAGGACCAAGGTTCGTTATAAAAGACCATTTGCGCAAAAGGTTTTGTACATCCAATTCCATTAAAAAAGTAAGGCATATGAAAACATAACTGGTAAATCTCAAGACCGGCTTTCTTCCAATCTCGGCATTGATCAAGTAATTCACTATTCTCTTGTGAGTAAGCACCAGGTTGTTACCTTATTCTTTATTCACAAAAAACTGTCGCTACCAACCTGTTGCACTTTGGGATAGAATTAGAGGAAAAACCACAGGATTAAGTGTACACAGGACCTTTCTTATCCTTTTTAATGAAACTATAGATGGTATAGGTAAGATAGGTAACTGGGTCTTCACGGACACTCCTTCAATGGAATAAAATGTGAGAATTTTTAGATTTGAGACTACCACATGCGATGATTATCTGACGGAACCAAACATCCTCACATTGCGCTTACTCATTTTTTGTGTCCGTTTGATGTGGGGTCCACTAGATGTACTACATTTGTCAGTTGCAATGCGAAAACCACATGGGGCGAAAGTGGTACCGGACGTGTGTGGGAAAAAATCACTCTCTGCAATCAAAGTGGGAACGCTCTAGCCCAGCAGTATCAGGACTCCAGGAAGAATTGCTCGACCTGCCTTCTACGACATTCAAAATGAAATAAAAATCATCAAGCAGCAACCGAAGCCACACGTGAAGTAGGAAGATTTTCGTGGACAATGGATGCGAGGAAACGAATCAAATGCAAGAAGTGCTGGGATCTGCATTACAGACGTGAAGACGGGTCGAAATACAATAAAATAAATTTAAATAAAAGGCAAGAAATTCCTTTTCATTTCGCAAATCACTTCTAAACAAAGAGCAGCGGTTAAAATACAAATTTATTTTCAATAACAAAGCACTGACAGTACAAAACCAGCAATGAAGGCAGCAATCACCACAGTAAATGTCCGACACACAATAGAACCACTCTAACAGTGCTTCACTTTTGACGACTTAAATATTTGTTCGGCATAAAAGTTCTGGTAGCAGATTACTCCTATGGTTCGTTTCCTCAGTGCTCCAGTGCACCGCGCAGTGTGCTATTCCGGTTCCCCTTAAGGATAACAGATTAGGAGGAACCACACTTTGCAGCAACATTTTCATTTGTTTTTACCCCCTTGGAGATGTTCATGTTGTAGGCGTCTTCCATTGTCAACGAGTAGTAACCAGCAGGTTCTCCGTTGCGTCGATATCGATCGTAATGCTGGCAGGTCAGATTCTCGCTGAGCGCCCAGGCGGCCGCCCTCGAATCCGTGCAAATGCCATTCTCAGAAGTGTACAGTTCCGGCATGCATGAGGTGTTCTTTTGTACGATTTCCTTCCAGTTACTAAGCTTTTTTATGACTGCTGGGATCTGAAGACCTCAAATTTGCTAATAGCGCCTTCCTTCTTCACCTATTTCTTTTCATCAACGTTTGCCCATAAGATCACTTCTCCACTCTCATCTCCGTTGTATCCCGAGCGGAGGACGAATGTTATGTGACCTTGTGTTTTCCTTGTTCCTCGTGTTCTGAATTGATTGTGTCCACATCTGTGGGCATCTTACGATTGTTATACGTCTCAATGTATAAAACTTTCCTTTATTGAATTGCTCGAGTGTATTTTACGCAACCAACCGTTTCAGTACTGGGCTGCTGTCAGTTCGATGTTTACTTGCTTCTTTTTTTTTGTGTGTAAATTGCTTTTGTAGGAGAAAAGAGGACGTCAAATAATGCTTGCGACGGAAAATTTCTGTTGAATTAATGATCCTTTAATCCTTTACGATGCTCACATCGACGTGACGAGTATCCCTTCGATGTCAACGACTCCGGCCTTGTGCTTCGGCCCTCGACTCGCCATTCCACGGGACGTAAAGTTGCATGGTAACGGTCTTTTTACATAGTGTGGTGCAGATTTGTGATAAGCGTTCCACCTCGCTTTTTATTGAGTTGGTTGAGATCAAGATTCACAGACCGTTCATTCATTCATAGCTCTATAGGAACATTCGCGAACGTCAAACATTTTCGAAATTCGCTTATAGCATGAATAAGGGTTAATTTAGTCCATGGGTGACATCAGTCTGCATAGTGACAATAGGTTGCAGTTTCCGAAAGCTTTGTAGTGGCGTGAAAGTAACGCATTCCTCGATTCCGTGAAAACGTTGAATAATTTGATGGAAAGCATTTAGGAGACATTTTTGAGTCGGCTGCAGAAACTTCCTGAGAACGCCCAAAGAGTCAGCTTGGCTAAGGAGGATCTTCGTAAGTCTATCATAACTTGTTTGCTTAAGTGGATTTGTTCATAGTTCATCTGGCATCACGAAGTCGCAGGTGAAATGTGACAATGGAGGAAAATTGTGGTAAGGTGATGATATGTTTTCTTCCGATTTTTCCACTTTTGTGTAGTATTTTCATTGCTATGGTTGGTGACGGTTGACAGCTGTCATTAATTCAGTCTTCTTTCCCACTTTGCCATTCCGAAAGTCCTGTTCAACGAAACATAAATGTAGTGCAATTGCTTCATAAAGAAAAGGTGATGCGTACGCGCGGGCCTGTAAAGATGTTTGACAACGCGCAGAGAACCGTTCAGGTAGTGGTTCAAGTTGTTTAGGAAGAACTTTTGTTTTCTTGGGCGATTTTGTTGCAGGTGGTCGCCAGTTTATGCTATCTAATTATGCCATTTCAGGAGAATAGACGGCGTAGGCTTTCGAAGAGTGGTACGATTGAGTGGGTGAAACTAAAGGCCAGGAGTAAAATTGGAGCATGTCACAGGTACGCGAACGGAAACTTCAGCTGTTTTCTTTTTTCTCTTATAATATGAATACACTTTTCGTTTGCGGTGGATGATTCTACTAGTTTGATTACGAACCAGCACACTTGAGCCATGTGGTAATTTTTCCATCGTTTTTCCATTGACTCTCAGGTTTTCTAACAAATTTTTGCCAGGAAATTCATTTATAAAGTTGTGGATATTTTTCCAGAAAAAGTGGGATGGTTGGTTTGGGGTATTAGCATAACTTCGACTTGTGTAGGAGTTTGACTCTTACGAACACTCCTTGGCCTCGAAAGCAGTGACTGTTCCACTAAGAAGGACGTCTTTAACTAAAAAATTGTTCTTTTTCTGCTATATTTTGACTTGAGGAAATGAGATATGTTATGCCTTGTAAAATTTACAATGTCGTCTTGTACTCACAGAACAAATGCTCGTACATGTTTGCTCCACCCGGAGACGAAGTATATCGTGACAAAGTTAACAGTATTTCGGTGTTCGAAATGTGCATCTTCTGTTATGTTGTGCGGTAACTTTTTCTTCGTAAGGGACTGTCACATAATTTCAAAAAATTCTTCGGAGCAGTTGAATTGGATGTGAATGTTTTTGTTTTAGGTGAATGGATCAGATTTCTGCCAACTAGGTTTGCTGTGGCTTGATAGTCAGGTTAGTAAAATTTATTGATAATTAGATTAAGTATGGTGATGGCAGCATGTTTAAGGCGCTCTTCATTGATGTTGAACCTTTTCGTGTTCTTTGTTTTTTGCAACTTTTAGTAGTGGTAGTTTTCGACCATTGGGATGTTTCAATAGTGTGGGTGTCTTTTTTGAGACATTTATCTGATTTGTAGAATGTGGTTATCGCCAATTTCCTATTTTAGCAGGTGGATTTCGTCCCAACAATCTTTCCAGTTTTTGAAGTTCCCATGCTACCAGTATCGAGGATATGGAACATTTTTAATTGACTTTAGTAAGTCCGCTTTGCAACTGCTTCTTTCACACTTTACATTACGCATTGATTAAAGGGGCTTTGGTGGCGGAGTGGTAGAGATGGCGTCCAATAATACGCCTAAGACCTAAGGCCATGCCACGGGTCTGCCGTGCCTCGTATCACTCCGAGTTCGGCAAATTAGTGCCAAAATTATCTTCATTAATTAGCACAGTCTGATCCGCAAAGGCTAACGACTGCCTTAGTTAAAGAACTCTGAATGTCCTAGAAGTTTTTTTTAATGCAGTCGTTGTCGTACATGATGCGAAAAAGTATACTTAGTTTTATTCATTTCATGTTATATGCTCTCCCGGTTGCTTCGAATACTCAGTGGCCCTGAAAGGCTATTGTCGACTCAAGGCTGTGGTGATCACATTCTAAATTTTGTCAGAGGAACAGAAATATAAGAAAATGTACTAGAAGCGATTACGGGCCTGCGCAGTTATAAGTTGTCAAGGTTTCTCCTTATTCCTGGATCAGATTCGTGAAGCTGTGCTGTTCATTTATTCCTGTTCTGTTTTAGAAACGGCATATTTCTTACTGTACGTAAAGAGTGTGATGTAGTAATGGAAATGGGCAAGTACATGACTGCATAAACGGATTTTATACTATTAGCGAAGGAGATTCTGCCGGAACAGTCGTTCAAGGTAATTTTTGAATGCAATGCAATTCATGCAGAATTTCTTAAGTTCTTATATTTAATCGATAGACACATGCTTGTTGTGAGTTTGTTGTAGTATGAGGTGAGCCAATTATCTACCAGATAACGCAAACAGATCGGTCTATTTTCATCCCATAGTTGTAAGCAGCAGGAAATGCATTGTTATTTTATTGTCTGTCTCTTGTGTTTCCTCTAAGTGCCGTATGACTAAGTCCACCTAAGTAAAGTCTACACTTGTAATATCAACGTGAAAAATTAGGGCAGTCGGTTCTGCTCGTTCGCGAGATGTCGCTAGAAGTCTGATCACCGCGGTTGCAGTCCTCCTGCTATGCCCTTGACTCCAGTGCAATTTAATCGCTAACGTTCTATCATCCATTAGTTGTCGCTAAAATGCATAACGCGTTTGACTCACCTATTTTTCGACATTTCGGCGTAGACAACAGCATGTCGTCGTCAGACGGAGCTTCGGATTCGAGGATTTCTTTTGCTTGTGTGACGTGAAGTTCTCCTCTCTTCGTTCTCTCCGTAGCGCTCTCGAAAAGGTTGAATGATATTTCATATCGCTTATACGACATTCAAAAAAATTTATTACGGCATTGAGGTTGTGACTAGTGAAAAAGATGAATGCATGGCCAGTGGTGCTTTGTTCTTCTCTCTTCACTACATCTTCGATGAATTTGTAAGGTCCACAAGCCGCCTTTCTGTAAGCGCTGTAGAAACGCCCAGCATTAATCTGGCTAGTGTAGGTCCTCACTGGTTGTGCGGACCCCAGCATAATCTCCATCTTTTGTAGATTTGCTAGCTAAGCCATTGTGGTTCCCTGGAATCCCGAGGTCAGCCTGGCCAAAGTCTGCCCCCCGGTCTTCACCACCACAAGCGGTCGCCACCTTTGTGGATCAGAGGGATATTTACCACCATGGGACTTTGTTACCAAGACGGTGGTGGATCGTGGTATTGGTTTACTCTTAGCTAGGCTTCCTGATGGAAACGCCGGACTCCTTTTCAGCTTGGAAGGCCCTGCCGAGGGGACGACATCGCAGTGCGACACCCAGGAACACCTCCCAGCCAATGTGGCGGTAAACTGTTGGGAGGTGGAGTTATGATTATGGTATTTGATATTTTGCACCCTATATTGAGTCGATTTTGGTGTATTCTCGATCCATACATTCCAAAAAAGTAAGGCAATGAACTATTTTCGAAAAAAAAAGTTTTTTTCTAAAATCATTACGTATAGAGAACGGCTTTTCTGGTCTCACCTCTACTATTTTAAAGGGCGCGTTTGGCGCAGTGGTCGGAGACGCCCTGCAACACACATGTGGAATCGATTCCCCGCGCTCATGGCCCACCAAGCCTTCCATACCTCCGGGTTCGGCAAATATGTACCAGACTTGTCTGGGAGGATAGCAGCACTGGCTCGATACATTGGTAGACCACCGCAAGTCATTGTAAAGGCCAGATATGCTGCATGGCGCACCACTCAGGGATTGATCAACGCCGAGAACTTTATTCCTTTTTATTACCCCTACTATTTTAATTTGCTTTCGATTAGCTATCAAATGAGTATACATACATAATGCCGTAAAATAATTCTGGAATCCACTAAACTCAATATGGACACTACTGTGTCCACATGGTTGTTTGGACTAGTTTGCTATGAACACTTAGTGCCACAAGGGGCATTATGGGTTAATCACCTAATGACTCAAGCAGACATGACAAAGTCCCTATGATTCACCACCCTCCTTTTCCGAAACTGCAAAATGAGCTAAAATAGCCCTACAGAGACAATAGGGCCTTTTTTAGCGCTTTCGACAAGTGGCCACTGTCGAATAGCTCACGGCACTGTGGCTAGGGTGGATAGATGCACTTGCAGGAAGTTTTTCGGATTCTACTGTGGTGCCTATTTATTATCACCCCCCACCCCCCACCACTGTTGCCACAGTATTTAACCAACTACTCGTTCGCAATTTTTTGTTCGAGATATGAAGGCAAGTATAATGAAAATACTCATGCATGAAATACACTGATGTTATGAATCAGCATGGCACAGACCTAGAGAGCTTATACATTGAATCCACCTTAGCCTTAGGGCAAGTATGTGACCACATCTGGTGTGCATCCAACCTTCGTTGTTCAGGTGGTAAAGTACAACGTAGACTGGTGACTAAATAATTCGTAATCCTCCTTTGCGGAAGATTCGTAAATTAATAACAACAACGACGTTTACAATTTTGTCCTGAAAGTAATCGATTTCTTCACATGTTTAACCTCCATTTCCTCGTTAATCATAGAGTTAATCACACAGACACCAGTAAATTTTCTGTGCTATCCGTCGTGCGAATATATTACGTAGTGTGTTTCACTGCATAGGGTGACAAGGAGGACATTTCAAGCAAACGCAAGTAGTGTTTCCCGTTTGCCCTGTCCAACGAAAAAAAAAGACTCATTGTGTTCCTCTGGCACGGAGAACAGGAAGTACGTTACACTATCCTTGAAACGCCCTTTAGTTCGACTGTTTTGAGGTGATAAAGTAGCCAGAAACGTGATGACGAGCTCGCCCATCACATGTGTGGACTATGGATGGAGATGTCGAACTCCTGCTCAGCCTATCTGACCATGACGCAACGAGTCCCCGTTGTACCTGTTTAACATCCAGGTTTGAGTTTGATGTTGTGGAATGTTCACTGTCGAAAGTGCTCCTCATCTTTACCTAAGCTGATCCACATCGTTTCGAAAACAACCGAACGTATTCCACGCTTAGGCTGACAAAGCTAAAGAAGTAAGAAGTAACGAAACATGCTCTGCACATACATTTAATAGCTCTGCACATACATTTAATACCTACGAAATGCTGATATACGGAAGTTACTAGCACTAAACCTAGGCTTACAGATGTAGCACTGAGCCGGTGGATAACGTGGTGGCCAGGTGTTGGATCACTGACACCTACGGAGCTCATGGGAGCGGATGGACGGACACTGTGGTGGCGTTGCTTGACGACGTTCGACCGATGATTCTTGGTGATAACACTATCTATCATGCGTTCTCGTCAAATGGAATCTATCGAATTCTTGTCATGTACTTTCATTCAGAATGAAACGTCCGTGTACTGTCATTCTTCACGTTATTGTAATATCGCCATGGATTTTATAACGTTAAACAAATTTGGTTAAGTTTAACATCGATCATCATAGTTCCACGACGAATGCCTTAACCTCGAGCGAAACTTCGTTCACTACATTACTGAGAAGACGAACAGCTGTCAGAATTGTGTACTGAATGAACTTTGATAATACTGACGACCTGGTAATGATAACCAGCAGCGGCAAACAGTAGTACGACCAACGGCGGTACTACATTAATCAATAAGCGCTTGATAAGAAAACCTCTGATAAGATCGATTTTTTCGAGTAACTTTGGTTACCGTTTGTTGTTCAGCAATAAGAAATCGCTTAACAAGAACCATCGTACACAACAACCACAGTGACTTGTAAAAGACTTTACAACTTTTGATTATGCATTAGAAGGGAAAATTAGGAAACCTCATGGACAAAAACCTTGCTAGTGGATAATGTTACAAATAAATGATTTCATTAGAAAATCGAGGGTGATGCCTCCGTCCATCTGTTTGCACTTCTATGTTGACCCAGTCAAGTTTTCGTGTGACGTTTTCTAGAATCGCTTTAGAAAATTTCGACAGAATGTTGTCACAATGTGAAATCCCTCTGTTTGGGAAAATCCTAATGTCTTTAAAGAAAAGATAAATTTTAGTTGTCAAGGTACGACATTGAGAAAGATCTTTACCGTCGTTGCTTAGGATGACTTCCAAGACCTTATTCTTGTCAACGGAGTCCAAGGTTTTTTTCAAGCCGTTGGAAATGAGGAAAAAAACCCACAGAATCTTGTGACATTTCATTGAGGTTCGCTATAATATTGGTGTTATTCATGGGGCAGAACCTGTCCAGTGACCGCGCTTACTTGTGTGGCTACCCTTCAAGCAGTGTCCTGCCAATTCAGTTGAGGATGATTCCAGGACAGGATTTGTCTACGACAGGCACTACTAAGATTGGGCGATAGTTACCAGTGTTTCCTAGGTTGTAAGATGTAGTTGCTCGTATTACGTTGATCTTCCGTTCTCTGCAACGAGGTCATGCTGATTTTCCATTCATAAAGAAGCATTCAAATAGGTAAGGTGTGGAACCCCATGCCATTGTGCTGATGAGGACTGGCAGTGAGTATTTCCAATCTTGTGGTCTAGTCCTGTGCGGATCAGTTGATGTACGGTTGTCACTGATGAGTTTGCACTTGCATTTACCGCTATACAAGCTTCACTTTTTGGAGCTCCCTAAATTATACATGGAACTCCTAGGTCTCCTGTTCGTCATACTTTTATTTGGGGAGTAAGCAACAAAGATTGCCGAGGCCGATTGTGGTATATATCTTATCAGCCGTATGAAAAGAATAAAAAAGGAAAAAGCTCTCGACGTTGATCAATCCCTGAGGGATGCGCCATGCATTCGACTTCATCAAGCATCGTTTGGAGGTGATTGAATGCATATCTGGCCTTTACAATAACTCGCGCTGGTCTGCCGATGTATCGAGCAAGTGTTGCTATCCTCCCAGACAAATATAGTACCAATTTGCCAACCCCGGAGAGAAGGAAGGCTTGGTGGGCCATGGGCGTGGGGATCGACTCCACGTGTGGGTTGCAGGGCGCCTCCGACCACTGCGCCACACGCGCCCTTATACCGTATCACTCCATCACCCGTGTACATCCGATTAAGGTCCTTATTTGTTCAAAGAAGTACATAGTACTGGGTACGCTGGTGTTCATGAGAATTCCTTAGGTTAAATATCCGCGTAACAACATTAATCAAGTCATTAGTCGGATTTATGCAGCATAAAAGGGCCGTAGCTAGTTTCTTCCTATACAATGTTGCTCTGCGAGGGCTAATTCGTGGTTGGGTAAATGAGATCTTTAAATTTCTAGGGTTTTTGGTGGTTCATACCTGCGAGAAACATGCCGAGTTCGCATCTCTCACGGATTGATCAGCGCCGGAAGCTTTATGCGTTATCGCTCTATTTATATATTAATCGTCGGAGCAAAAACGTGAAGTCCATCTCGCCAATTTACCTCTGTCTCTTGGGATGAAAACGAGGTCGCTTTAAGTTCAGCCCTAACTTCTCATTCTCTACCTAGGATTCATCATTTACTGAAATGAGTGGATTAGGAGTGCCAGTGAGAAAAGTCTTAGAAAATATTGTTGGGCTATAAAATTTTCATATTCCTTGCTCAAGAGCTATAATAGGAATCCGTAGCAGTTTCTTGAGTCCTTCTTATATCTAGACAAATTTAGAAGCGCCTTATTGCTGCAGCTCAATCACAACAGGGCTATTCACGTCTTCCAGTAATTACGGATGTTTGACCAGTTACGTAGGTTTAACCCTAACTCTAGAGTCTTATTACTAGGATCTATTGTGGTCGGCTATCGAGATTTTTGTTTTTCTAGTTCCTTTGCTCTTTTTCTTCTCTTTTGGTTGTTATTATGCGTAGTTTTTCTCCTCTTGGTCCTGTACTACGTTCGTCAACCTCATCAATTTCTATTTTTTAGCAATGCGTTTCATAGAAAGCATTCGTATCCATTGTTCTTTTTCATATTTTCCCTAGGAGATGGCCACACCATCTTGTGTTGATGCGTGGTTATTCATTTTTCATATTAATGTAAAATAATATGTTAAATGTACATGTTATTCTCCTGGTGTTGTAACGTCTGTTAACAACCGTTTAAAGAAATGTTTGTCTCATAGAAACAGTGTAATTACAAAGCTCTTCATTCACGTCAATCAACATAACTCTTGTGACACCGTCGATGACTCACTGCTAACCGTAGAGTTAGCCGATATCGACGTCAATTCACACTTCCCGGCCAAATTGCTAGTTGACGTCTCAAAAAATTTTAGAATTCTATAATTGGGAAAGGAATAACACTGTTTTTTCTTCGATAAGCAAACACGAGGTTGATATTGTAGAATTCTGTAATATCAACTCATGTTTGCTTATCGAAGAAAAAATAGAGAATTATCATTCAAGGCAGAGGTTAGTAGAAAGTCGGTCTTACGAAATGCTACATGAAGAGTGAAGATATTTACTTGCTATGTACGTACTTATTTCGAAAGTACTAAAAAGAAAAAAAGAAGAATTCCAACTTCAAAACTTTCTTAACGAAATAAGAGGAATCATGGAATCAAATGACGAATCAGTCGCTGGAAATACCAACAAATTGTTTTGCTTGATCGTGAGTGGGATATGCTTTGGATGGCTTGGGCATAGCTCTACCATCCAGCAAGCACAGTGGTAATTCTTAGCCTCCTATCCAATAGTGGAGTCGTTGCTGCCAGTCGCCTTTGAGCCTGTTCCAATTTGGGTCGTTCATTAATTTCATTGGTTTCGTGCACAACAGCGACATTGAAGTACAATTCACTAAAGAAAATATATCTTGCAAGCCTCTGGCTTCATATGCGGAGTTACCACAGCAAATTAGAGTTGGTTAGCCGATTTTTTATCGCAGGTGAACTGAGGTTTTCATCACTATTGAAAGGAATTTGTGCAAAATGGCTGTGTGTATGTCTAAATGTCTAATAAGAAAACGATAGTTTGAAACCTTCACAATGGAAACCTTGATAACAATGACGAGTAAGGGGATGCGGATGATAGCGCCCGCACTGGCTCGTACAGTGGCCCAGATGCCGACGTGCATTAGTCTGTTCTTCGGATCGTATCTACAGTGGTTGGGTGCACTTCCACATTAATAGATGACGATAGCAAGTTACCTTAGCATTGATGGTGCAGGTGACTACGAACGAGATGAGTTATCTGCGGAACACGGTCAGGCGGCTGGTCTTGGATAACGATATGTCTGCAACGTGAAGTTTGAGCATCGATGGGTGCCACCACTGCCTAAGATATCATGGGCCAGAAAGATAACGACTGAAAAATGATAGCCTTATAGCGCCTTAACAAACAAACAGCATAAGTTGGCCGGCCAGCGGCCTTGTACGTACAGTGTGGGAGGAATGGTACATGCCACTGATGGCGCTGCAGACAGAACGCATTTGAGGATAGCCGCCGCTACTGACAACGCACCGCAGACCGATTGATAAACAATGGACATTGACACGAGGATGAGGATCCGGATGATGATGAGGATACACTGAGCTGATGGGAAGCGTGACGTAGCGACGGTGATGATAAACTGAGGTACAATTCGCAACTGTCATTTGATAATGATATGATGAAGTTAATGTACAATAATGACAACATGCAGTATGACTTAACAACAACTACGATAATCTACATTGGTGACACACGAGATCAATATTGCACGGATCCAAAAGCGGACGAACCCTGACAGCGCCGAACCAGAATAGCAATTCACGAGGCTATTTATATGCTTCTGGAGAACGCGATATTTGGCACCGGTCCAGCATCTCTACCGAAAACATTCGTCGGGTACCGTTTCCAAATCCTCTATAAATAAGAGATCGGCTGGCGGAAGACTGCTCCCGCAAACATTCTCATGCCCTTCTTGTTATTATACGCATGATGACTTTTGGACAGTAATAACAAGCAACAAGTTCAGGTTGCAAAAATAGATTTGCATAACAAGACTGTTTATAGCGATCGAAGTTCCTTATGATGGGATCAAAACATTTACGTTCTACGACAATTGCTAGGCAACTTGAGAAAGAGTGGATATGATCCTCACTACAGAAACATACAGTAATAGAAAGATGGAAATATATATAGAAAGAAATAGAAACTATTCTGGGAATAGTTGCTATACTCTATCTCTTGATACTTGACACTTGAATGGCCCGTCCTCACTGGTTGTGCGGCCCCCCAGCATAATCTCCATTTTAAGGAGATTTGCTGGTTAAGCCATTATGGTTTCCTGGAGTCCGAGGTCAGCCTGGCCAAACTCTGCCCCCAGGTCTTCACCACCACAGGCAGTCGCAGTCATTGCGGATCAGAGGGAGATTTACCACCATGCGACTTTGATATCAGGACGGTGGTGGATCCTGGTATTGGTACTGGTTTACTCTTAGCTAGGCTTCCTAATGGAAACGCCGGACTCCCTCTCAGCTTGGGAGACCCTGCCAAGGGATGAACCCCCCCGCCGTACATCGCAGTCCGACGCCCAAGAATACCTCGTAGCCACGATGAGGTGGAGGCATGACCATATCTGCGAATGCGCGCTCGCTACTAGAATTCGGCCCGAGTTTTTCACCATCGCAACTCATTTCTAAAACAACCGTGCGTAGGATTGCATGGAATTTGTATGAACTTCAAGATCGACTCCGCTATAAGGCCAATAAGAAACATCAAATAGAAATGAAAATGAAGAGATGGAGCTGTTACCACCTCCTCCTCTTCCTAGAGCGTGCTTCACAGAGCAGGACCTCAACGTCGAAATTGATGCAAAGTTTCGCATGTTTTCGGACGACGCTCTCAAAACCCTTGTCCACTATCACTGCAGAGGGTACATCTCTAACCTCGCAGCCGCACAAATATGTGGTGTGCGAGAAATTAGGGAATTAATAAATTCGAAGACCATTAGACTATCAGATAGCGACAAGGGGAGAGAATTCATAGTTAATCCTCTCCCGTTAGATGTTATGATAACGGAGGAACATCTTAAGGAAGCTACCCTTTATCGTCCATCATCTGAAAAGGAATACAAAAAGACACGACCGAAAACTTAACAATGAATGTGTCAAAGTGGCAAAGGTGGCAGGCTTAAAACCATCCATTATTTTGCATTGTAAAATGCACAGATTAACATGTATCATTTTATACTTACTTATTAATAGATATAAGTTAGTATCTGCTGATGATCTCGCGTCAACCAATCCATTATCCTACCTGGTTAGACCAACTATCAGCTGTGTAGGCGAGACAACGGATAGAATAACATGGTTTCTAAGCCGAACTCCTTTCCAGCTGTTTAACCATATTCCAGCCCACCTTAAGAACATCCAAATGTTCCTAGAACGTCTACGTAACGCGTCTCCTAATAACGCGTGCGTAATGGAGTCCTTCGACGTTTCCGCGTTGTACACCAACGCATCGAATAACTGCGCAATGCAAGCCATCCACGAACTTCTTGTTGAACATGAGGGAGGAATACATCTACATGGCTTGTCTATTCAGCAGCTTATGGCTCTCTAAAATGGGTGCCTAAGCTACTCGATTTTCGGATGGTCTGGGAATTATTACGCCAAATTAGCGGGCTGGAAATCGGACAGCGGTTGGCACCAACTCTCGCTATTGCGTTCATGTCTAAAACAGAAGCCCCGGTTATCGTCCTCCAGCCGCTAGTCTACTGCAGATATATAGATGGTTGTTTTGTCGTCTTCTCTACCCAGAAGAAGGTGGACAAATTCTTTGAATTACTGAATGGGCAGACTGAGTATATTAAATTCACCCGAGAGAAACCGGAAAAGACCTGGCTTCTATTTCTTGACGTTGAAATCAACTTGTCAAGTAGCTGTTACATGAGAAAGTGGTACCGAAAACCAAGTAACAGAAACATCCTGGTTCATTTCCTGTCTTCCCGCCGTTCGCACACAAAGAGGGCCATTGTGAGAAACATGTTTGAAACAGCCAGCTCTGTGTGCACGAAGAAGGAACTAAAGGAGGAATTCGCGACTTGGCTCAGCAGATAGCCATCTCTAATGGCTACGAAATTGTCACCACACGAGATAAGTTTAGAAGGAAAGCGACGCGCCAAAACGAAACATTTGGTCAAGAGGAAGTGCCGTTTATGCTGCCCTTAATTAGTGATGAAGTAAATGTGGCTGGAAATTGATGCTTAAGAAGTGCAGATCTAAAGGAAACGGTAGCGATAGTTGAAATATCACCAGATACTCTACGTCGTCAGTTAATTTGTAAGCGCCTATATGACCGCCTATGTGCTTTTTTCCTCTAATAAAACCTAAGTGGTCTTCTCCTGTCCGCCACTTTGATGGAACACAATTAATGGCCACTGATTGCTTCACTTAGCGCTAACCACAACAGTTCGACATGAATTATTGGTAAAAAAAATGTCAAACAGCGATTTTTCAGCTGTTGTTTGTAAAACGCCTCGAAACTTTGTAAAACAGCCACAAGATGTCCGATTATCGTTTACTGTAGTTCCTTTTCAAAGGCGTTCCTTTTCAAATGTCGGTTCCCATGAGCTTCCATTTTTTCCTTAAGTGAAATGTCATTCCATAAGCACAGATAGTGCCACTCAGCCCTTTTAACAGTTCGTACGTACGTCGGAACAAGGTGGTGCAACACATTCATTAGTTTGTTGTAATCGGTGACGACATCAAGTTTGAACTCTTAGGCGGAATAGCTCCCAAAAGAATTGTAAATGCGGGAATAAAAACGAAGCATCCGGCCTCAATATTTCTAGTTTTTTGTGGCTTCGAACTCAACGTCGAAATTGATGCAAAGTTTCGCATGTTTTCGGACGATGCTCTCAAAACCCTTGTCCACTATCACTACAGAGGGTACACCTCTAACCTCGCAGCCGCACCTCTTAACCTCTTTGCATTTGAAAAAAAGTGCAAGAAGAAACAAAACAAAGCAACAGAAGAACAGCAAGTGAGAAGAACACCAGGAAGTCATTGTACCTTAAGTGTTGTCGCAGCACACTCAAAGCGCAGTGGGGAGACTGCTAAAGGGAGCTTTAAAAACATTATTTAATGTGTCTTATTAGTTACAATATATCGCCCATTTCAGTTATTCCTTGATGTCAAAATAGGCGAAGTCCTGCTCCTTCATTTTCTTTTAATTCGAAGCAGAAAATTTAACGCACAGTTAAAAAAAAGTTTGATGTGCTACAGGTAAACAGGGTTTTATTGTGACAGAAGAATGTGCTTATCCCCATTTTGTGAAGATCTATGCATTTTAATCGTTCTCGTTCCAAACAATAATGTTCCCTACGAAATGAAATGTGTGGATTCAGGCAAGCGGAAATTATGCTCGCCATACCATACGCATTGATATCAAGGTGCACCTTCGTGGGTATGTTAAGCACTTATGGCTTCCAAATACGCTTGCGTTCGGTATTGATTCAAAAATGTGCATAACTTTCCACGAGAGTGAGAGTATGACTTCGTTCGTGGGCGAGAAAAGTGCGATTCGAATCCCTGCGCTTCATCCTTGTTCGTTGTTCAAATTTTTTTGGTTGTTGGAGGACGCGAATTTGATTTCCAGTTCATCCGTCCCCCATATCGATAACGACAAAAAAGTCTGTGACATGACAGTTGAGAACGCAGCTCACTTTTGCTTTCCACACCGCATATGAATTAAGGCTTCTGCTGGGTGAGCTCTCAATTTATCTTCCCAGACAGGTCTGGTGTATTCTACTGATTTCGTAGGGACCGAGAGCTTACTTTGTCGGTAGCGGTGGAACGACTCAGAGACCGTGTCTTTTGCAGGCGCCGTAACCATTGAGCAACACCCTCCGTTGTCTATATCAGATATAATTCTTAGAAAATGACTTATACGACCTGTTCAAACAATATGATCGGAAGAAATAAATTTAATCCTTAAAACCGACTCCCACTTAATCTCGGCGTAGATAACCAATCTATATTCTTTCATTGATAAGCTAACACGAAATTGATTACAAACTTCACTCGGCTGAAGCTTGGCGCTTTCACCCTCCTCAGAGCCGGATTCATACGATACGATTATGCACAGTCATTAACTAATGCAGCTGCTAGTGGAATATAGGCCTTCGAGTCAGTTCTCGGCACAGTATAACCACCAGCTTTAAGCAGAATGCTCAACTTCGTGAGAAGACGCCACGCGGGACTTTTCGCAGTTGTCACAGAGCAATATCTCAAACTGGGGTAATTAAACCGTCTAATACACAAATACAACGTCAACACAACAGTAACATCGACGGAGTACTACTGGCACATAAATGAGGCAATTTCAAGTCTATGAGGTACTGTACCTACTACTGAAGCGAGGCTTACCAAGGCATAAGATTATTGTAAATAATACTATTACAACATTAGTACTATGATAACAGCAACTTGATAACAATGACGAATAAGGGGATGGGGACGATGACGCCCGCACTGGCGCGTACAGTGGCCCAGATGTCGAGAGCTAGGAAAAACAGCAGAACAGTCAGATGAAGATAACCTGTGCGTTAGGTTAAGCTAGAGATCATATGTATAGCGGTCAGGTGTACTTTGACACTTGATTGGTGAGGATAGCAAATCACTTAAGCATCGATGGTTGAAGTGACTACGAATGAGATGAGTCATCTGAGGAACACGGTCAGTCGTCTGGTATCGTATAACGATATGTCTGCAACGTGAAGTTTGAGCATCAAAGGGTGCCACCATTGCCTAAGATATGGTGGGCCAGAAAAATAACTACTGAGAAATGAGAAGCTTATAGCGGCTCATCAAATACGCAGCATGAGTTGGCCGGGCAGCGGCCTTGTACGCATGGCGTGCCGTGTGGGAGGAATGGTACATGCCACCGATGGCGTTGCAGACAGAACGCATTTTAGGATAGCCGCCGCTACTAACAATGCAACGCAGATCAATTGATAAACAATGAACACTGACACTAGGATGAGGATCAGGATGATGATGACGATACACTGGGCTGGTGGGAAACGTGACGTAGTGACGATGATGCAAAGTTAACGTTCAATTCGCAACTGTCATTCAATAATGATATGATGAGTCCAATGTACAGTAATGCCTATGTGCAGTATGACTTAACAACTGCGATAATCTACATTGGTGACACATAACATCAATACGGTACCAATCTAAGAAGCGGACGACCCCTGACAGGGGGCTCCCCTGGGTAACAATTCACGAAGCTATTTATACGCTTCCGGAGAAGGCGGTATTTGGCACAGGTCCAGCATCATTACCGAAATCATCCGTCGGCTACCTCTCCAAATCCTCTCAATATACTAAGGTCAGTTGGCAGGCGACTGCTCTCGCAAGCATCCTCATGCACTTCTTGTTATTGTACGCACGATAACTTTTCGACAGTAATAAGAAACAACAAGTTCAGATTCTAGGAATAGGTTTGCATAACAATACTGTTTATAGCGATCGAAGTTCGTTAGCACGGGATCAAGATATTTACGTTCTACGACGATTGCTAGGCAACTTGAGAAAACTGGATATGACACTTATTTCCGAAACATACAGTCATACAAAGATAGAAATAGATATAGAAGGAAAATAGAAACTATTCTGGGAATAGTTGCAATATTAACTTCTTTTTGATCACATCAAGTCAAATCGAGTGGAGCATCGTTTGAGTTTAATAACCTCGCTAGGCAGTGTAGTCATGCACAGGATTGTCGTTGAGTGATTGATTGTCGACTGATATTAATTTGAATAGCAGCGCAAACGGGCAGAAAATGGTAACCATTTTCAGATAAATACAATGGTATCACTATAGTAGTGAGATATTTGTAAAACGTGGATCCCAAGCCAGATTCGAAGCCGCGATTAGTCGCCTTTGTGCCTCTCTCATCCAGCTTTGTTTCTAACGTTGTCATAAAAAATCACCCGTCAAGAGGAATGGTCTGGAGGGTAAAAAGCGGTATTAAACCCAGCTAAGCTGAGGCTGTCTTTTCAGATCAGCACTTTCTTCAAGTTTTAAGCTAAAACGATATTGGTATAACATTAACTTCGGCTAGAGGCACCGTAAAGTTGGAATGTCTCGTTGGAGCTTTGCTTATCCTTGTGGGAGACGGATAGCAGCGCACAATCGACTTCGAATCAAACCTGCTGTGAAGAGGGCGAGGATGTTGAAACCTCAGCGAAATCAAACTTTTATGCAGATTCGCGCTAGTTTATCACTGTGTATACCGATTAGTCATGCTAAGGTTAAAAAGTCCATTTTTCAAACCACTAAAACTTTCCATAGTGATTAACTAAAATCAGATTCACATGTATAGAACTCTCACGCAGTAATTCCTATTTAGCAGAGACTTTGAATTTTTAATCACTAAACTTTAATGGATTTCAGTCCACGGTCTGTTATTACTGCCGGTTTTTTTTTGAAAGGTGAGAAATTGAGTTCAAACCTCCAAGAAATCGTTTGATTAAGACAGTGAATTCAGTATTGGCGAAACAATAGAGACGATCAGAAGTGTACAAATGTGAATCCAAGACTGCTTTCTGAAAAAGGCGATTTTCTTCTCCTTGTGCGTGCCTCTTTTACCCACAAGCAAATATTGTGAGATTATCGGTCACGAGTGGTAGATGTTAGAAGTACCACGAGGACATGAAGATGAAGATTAGAGCCGTCTCTGAAACCGATGAGAATTTTGAGACCTGAGGAAGTTACAAAAGATGCAGTATTTTGCCAAGCACTTCACACAGTACTCATCCGGTCTGAAGAAATAATTGAACAGAGTGGCCTCCCTCTGCTAAACTGATGCTCGAATATATTTGGTACACGGGCATGCACTTTATTAGTTTCTTTTGCACTTATTTTCGGAAAACACTTTGATTGAACCTCAAAGACTGGCAGGTTTTCATTGCGGAGGAAAATGTACAGGCTTATCAGTTTGAGTCACTCTGCGGCAGTTTTACACCTTGAGCTTTGATTTTATGAATTTATTGGAATATATTAAGGACGCGTGTGGCGCAGTGGATGGAGGCGCCACTGCGACACACACGGTGAATCGATCTCTGTGCCAATGACCCACCAAGCCTTTCATCCCTCCGGGGTCGGCAAGTTGGTACCAGACTTGTCTGGGAGGGTAGCAGCACTGGCTCGATACATCGGTAGAGCACTGCGAGTCATTGTAAAAGCCAGATATGCATTCAAACACCTCCAACGATACTTAATGAAGTCGAACGCATGGCACATCCCTTAGGGATTATTGATCAATGCCGAGACCTTTATCCTTCTTTTTTATTAGAATATTTGAACTCGGAGTGGTGCAGACTTGATCGCAGGAGGAAGTGGACGACACGATGCGTTAGCAAATTTTAAGTGCCGATTTTTTTCGCTTTTATTGTCCAACCACCAAGTCCACTATAAAGGGAGAAGAAGGTTCCACTACTCGTCGAATGCCTGGTCGTTAATGCCGTCAATGTGATGCCTCGAGTATCCAGTACTGATACTGTGTTCCCCATTCCAAATCCAGCATAACATTGCTAATATTTTCTGATTTCAGCAATTGCAAAATAAGATAAAATTGTTGGAAATATTGCAGATAATCTAAAGAACTCGTAAAGAACTTTTGACTTCTTGTTGATTTTTTATAAACTTCATTCTCAGAAAAAGTGATTGATTATGGGAAAACGAGGGAACAGATGTTTCATATATGCAGACCGTTGCGTAAAAAACTAGCTGAAAGACACGCAAATCAAGGGCATCCGTGGTGCAGTGTGTAACAGGCGAGCCCACGGAAAGGGTAATCGTGGCTCGACTTGGCCCTGTTCCTAGTTTTTCGATTATCGCAGCATCGTTGTGGAGAATGTAGCGCTTCATAGATTGACTTTTTAGTGGGTTGGGAAATATATGGGCGCTTTATTGTGAACTAGAATAGAGTCGTTAATACTGATCAAATTCCACTGTTCGCCACTAGATAACGACCACGATCCTATCGATTTGAATGTTTTGTCTTAGGCCTACGAAAGTCTTTCGGAGGTCTATCCAATAGCAATAATGTGAACCTATCAGAGTTATAAAGAATACATCTTTTTCTCACGAACCATATATCCTTCAGTAGATTGGTTGATAAAATTCGGTGAAAGAAGCCAATTACCAGTGTCCATTTGCTGTAGACCTGGAGCTTGTTGATCTCCTTCGTTATTTCTACGGGTGCAAATATGAAACGCATGAAACGTCCTCGGACTTGTGAATGATTTTGGAAGTCATCTTTTGCCGCTCCTTCAGGATGCCATGGTGAGTATTCAAGTTGGTTCATCCAAGTCCGTCATAATTTGGAGCTTCTAGTGCCACCAATGTCGACTGTGAGAAAAAAATGGCCAGGATCGACATGGCTTCGGTGGCCAAGTCGATGTCTGCAAAACTGTGCCCAAAAGAGAAGTTCGAGACGAAAATTGCATGCTTAGCTGTGATCGATGCAAGTGGATACATTTCTAAAATACAAAAAATCACAATAATTCACAAGTCTTTTGCGAACACTTTGCATTGGTCGAAAACTGGACTGCAGGAACTGTCTGCCTTTTTCGACACCTTTCGTGTGTCTGATTTAAAATTTTTGTGTAAAACATTGCTTAACAACTTTAGGCAAATGAGGTTAAAATGGTGTCGTGCTTCAAACAACGACAAGATATTACACGCACTCCCTATAGATGAACACAACAGTGTTCCAAATGGTCTAGTGGTTACTGCCTTTTGGTGAGCCGCACTAATCCTAGATGTAGACCAGCGATGAGCAACAGGCTTCGCCGTTTGAATCTGTTATAAATACCGGGTCTTTATCACTAAAGAGGCATAGAGGAGGTTGAGACAAGAAAGGGCTGTAGAGGAGTGCGTCTCAAGATGTGGACTGTGGAAAAAAACCGAAATGGTCCGACGTGTAATTAGTTCCTCAGCAATTGTGACGGAGTGATACTCGCAGGTATCATCGTGCAGAAACAAATGGTAACGGCAGAATGCAACGAATATTCTCAGAGCACCTCCATAACTACACTATTTTAGCAGCATTATTGACTGATTACCACTGAATGTCTTCTAAACATTTGAACGATAAGGAATGTGTTAAGATCTAGGATATACCTTCTTATAAGAATGTTCATTTTTTTTTATTTACTGGCTACTACAATTTTCATGGTAGGGGATTATGCGACATCAACCACAGCGATGGTGTGATAATAGCAAAACTTGTACCACGGGCCAGATCGAACCGCACGATTCCTTTCCCACGGGTTCGCCCATTACACATTGCGCCACAGAGGTTCTTGATCTGCGTTTCTCCCAGCTAGTTTTCTGCTGTTCCAATGCCATTAGCAATCACTCGTCAACGGTAATTGATCTTGGGAGCCCACATCGACGTTGAACCCAGATAAGCTGAAGCTGCATTCGAAACCACAATGTGTACTTTTTTATTTACTGTCTAGTACAATTTTCACGGCAGGAGAGTATGCGAAATCAACCACAACTATGGTGGATATTAGCAAAACTTGGACCACGGGCCATATCGAACCACGATTCTATCCCGGCAACGGGTGATTGCTGATGGCACTGATAGGTAGAACACTAGCTGAGAGACACGCAGAGCAAGGGCTTTCGTGGCGCAGTGTGTAGTGCGCGAGCCCCCGGATAGGGAAATTGTGGTTCGATCTGGCTTGCGGTCCACGTTTTGCGAATATCTAAGCATCGTTGCGTTTAAAAACTATTCTCAATAAAGAATATGCTGCAAATGAAACCTAGGAGTAATGCAACCAATAGAATTAGCCTGAGATAACACCGAAAAACAGCAGTACCACAGATGTTATGTACTTGTGCTAAACAAGAATAGCTCAGTCAGTAATGGCATTACAGATTTTGTTTGAGTATCTCGGAGCACATTTTCGTCTCGGCAAAGTAGTTCCGGACAAATGGGTCGTTTAAAAGAAAGCTGTGCTCGTAAATGACCATTTTTCAATGCCAGGTTCATGATGCGAACTATATTGCTTATTTTTTCTCTTGCTTTTATATTCTGTTTCATCAACCAAAGCAAGATGCGTCTTTGTTTTCGTCGAGTATCTGTTCACTCTTCAATAAGCGAGAATTTTATGGAATAGTTTGTGAAGAAGACGGAAAATGTACGAGTTTGGTAACCTAATTGGTTGATAAGTATAAAGTACTCTATAAACGACCCGTATAAAAGGGCGTTTTGGGTGTGTTCGGCTCATTCGAGATGCTCAACTGAGGAAGACCCGGTTTGGTGCGAGACGAAGACGCCACCTCGAAAAGAGGAACATCTGTGGACCGTCTGCAAGCATCGTCGGCTCTGATGAAGACAAAGACGTCGAAACGTTAGGCAAATAAACATCTCTTATCAACCTTATGTAAGCTCAGCAATGTAAGCAAATAAACTACTGTACTGTAGAGTAAGAAATCCATGCATAACTTTCTTTTCATCAACTTCAAAATCACAAGATTCCCGGTATCAACCACGATTATTACCAACTCTGACTTTCAACGAACCTCGGCATTGATCAATAATCTGCTGTTTTCTTAAGGAGCGCGAATGAGGCTCCTTCGTTATTCTTTATTCACAAAAGCGCTAACGTTTAGGCAATTTAATCTTCTTTAGAGCCTGGAGAAAGCTCGAGTTTACTCCATCTACGCAGCCATGTACCTCCATAAACTCATCGGATCATGAAATGTCGATTGCTATAGCATATAGAACAAAATAGCTTCTTCGCACTTTTTGCCGCTTTCCATGTCTTCTACTGAGCGTTCCATGTAGAGACTAACCGCACACAATTTACGTAGAGGCATAATGTGCCTCCCTTTGCATTAAAAGATTAGTCTAAGACATTGTGCGAGATCACGAGTAATAACGAGTTGTTCTTCCATGCCGTCCATTTTTGGATTATTCGAAGCTATCCAGAATACTTCGAGAGTTCTTCGCGCTGGTTTTCGATGCCATCGGAAGATGGTAACTTCCATTCTAAAATCTTCTCCCTTATCTCTCTCTCAGCAATCAATGCGCGCCAAGCGCAGTATTTGGCGTCCCTTCCAAATGTTCCTTTGTAGAGACAGAGAGTTGCGTATCCATTTCGATAATGCATTCATCCCTACACGTTTCGAAAGATAACTTGTAAACTGTAAAAATAATTCAAAACTTATACTATAACGGTCTCTACCGTTGGCAAATTATGCAGTCATGCGTTGTTAACAGATGGTGATATCGACAGCTGCCAACTAACTGGCCTTTGAGATCATCGTTGGTATTTAAATTACTGGTACCGAATTCTTTGGACTCGCCCGTTTTAAACAAAATTTTATAATTGCAGTTACCTCATTGGGAACGAAGGGCAGGATAAAAGTGGCCTTAGTATTGCCCAAATTATCGTTTGGAGGTGGGGGTTTGAATTTTCCTCCTCACATATTCCGATGAGTTGCAGTTTCGTAGCCACTGGAAATGGCTACTTGCTGCGTTAATTGTCGAGAATCCTTCTTCAGCTTTCCTTCTTTTCACACGCTGGAGCTGTTCGAAACATGTTTGGCACAAGTGTCGCTTTTGTGTGTGAGGGGTGAGCGGAGAGGTAGTGAACCAGTAGTGTTTTGTTGATCTGCTTTCGCTAGCTTGGCGATGTAACCACTTTTGGATAGCATAATTTGAAGCTTCAGACGTTCAGGGACGTTTTCTTTCGGTTCCTCTCGGGCAAGCTTAATTTGCTCTTACTGTTCCTTTGATAACTCAAAACATTTGCCCATTTCCTGTTGTGTGGAACAAATGACAAGGCATCTATACATCCACAGTACAGTAATAGCTGGAAATTGATTACTGGTGCCTCCACCTTCAACACAAATGCTATGGCAAGTCTTGGTGCCAGCCGCTCTCCATTGCCAACCTTCTCATTTGTGTGTAAGACTTCCTGCACCATCTAATGTTTGAGCAATTGGGGCACTGTTTTAATACGCCCATCAGCTACTGAATCGGAAAGGCATACGTGTTTATTACTTGTCTGTATTGCATAAGGAATTCGAGGATATCCTGCATTGCGGAGTCATTTCATTTGACACGTTTCTATAAAGGGCGGTAAAGTCGAGGGACTCCACTACGTATGAGCTGTTAAGACGCGCATATGTAGACTGTCGAGCCACAAATGGGTGTTCGTGGTCTGGAATAGAATGGGCAAATATTCGACAACAAATAATCTGGAAAAAATGTTCTGTAGTGACCGCCAAGCGACATTCACTGTTGTAAGCCAGGATAAGCTGCGCGTGGGGCACGATGGCATGTGGCAGTGAAAACAGGGTCGACTTTCACGCGACCGAAGTAAACCGCCATTCTTCTGATATGGAAGGATTGCAACAAGGCTTATCTGAACACGTTGAAGCACCGATGTGATTATGCTCAGCCAATGACAAATCATTGTATAAGCGGGAATGCATTCAATAACCTCTGCAATACACATAGAGGGGGACGGATGTACTGCTAAGTGAAGTATTCAGCAACATTAAATGTCTTTAATACGGAGAGCTATCTTACTGCCACTGCTTCGTGTGTACTGGTTAACACATAACATCCCAAGATGCACCGATTTCAATGCGTTTTATTCAAATGATTGTCTCCTTCAAGTCTAAGCAAAGACATTTTTCACTTATAACCATTTCATTGATTGATATGAGAACTATTATAATCTCAACATCTTTGGCAAGAAGGCCAGAGTCCTCTTATTCTGTTAAGGCGGAATTTTTTTTCGAACCAGACACGAAGGTTTTCTTTAAGGCAACGCTGGTTTTTACCGTTGCCTCAGTCGCTTTACAAATCTCAGAAGGCTAATTATAGCAACAATTCCCCCGAATAGTTACCATTTTCTAAATTATCGTATGTTCCGTATATTAACCATGTATATTGTTAACCACATTTATCTTTGCATTTCTGAAAATTGATTGTTATCAACCATCTTATAGACTTGCTTTGTGGGTAGCAGGAAAGGGGTTCTGTAAATTCTTTGTACAAACTGTTCTTCTTAGTCCGACAGTTCGGGGACTGAATGAATCACAGTCAGCTGCATGTTCTTTACCACATCAGCTTTTCCTACGATTAGATGTACTTTCTGTATGAGCTATTGTATCGCCCTCATATGAAGCTTTTTGTGCGAGTTACTGCTTCGCTTTCGCGTGTTCGTAGTGTAAGATCTATTGTGTATCGCTCACGAACTTTCAATGCAAGCAGCGCAATCACATTGTGCTAAGTGAGAAACCTTTAGAATCTTACTTTGAGCATTTCTCTAGTTTCTTCTGTCAGAATTTCGCCCATTACAGCAAGACTGCAAGAAGCACCTTAGTTATCTCGGCTGCTTCAGTAAAGTAGTTCTTCTACAGTTTAATTCTTCGTTTTGGAGTTTGTATTCCATGCCATTCTGCGCGCCTTCACATCGTTTTTTTAATCATCCAGGTTCTAGGTAGCAGAACATAGGGCATAGGGCAATTATACCTGAGGATAGATGGAAAACAATCCATTCTAGAATCTTCGTTGAAAAATATCTACGCAGGAAGCATTGCGATTTTTTGAGTGATGATCAGTTTCCGTTGGATCACCTTGAACCCCACAACAAAAAATTCTTCGTTTGCCCCTTCAGGGAATATTCTACATTGCCATTTATGGTAACTGCGTGTGCTTCAACATTTAGTGACTAATGTATTCCCAATAGTCTAAGCCTGTCGTCCAGTTCACATTCAACTCAGCTTTGTAATGAGGCCTCTAACTTTGTTTTCTTCTGAAATTTCTAAAATTCTTCATCAACATTAGTTTAGTCACAATGAGACAGAGCCAGGTTATTAATTTTGACTCTTTCCATAAAGGATGATAAGGGCCTCACAACTTCTCCCAACACTAGAGTACAAACAGAGCAATGAGATCTATCCTGCAACTGTCTAATAACATCGTCACCGTTACCTAAGTACGATGAAGAAAAAGAGATGTCTACACATATACACTTCCAACTGGTTAAAGAGATTATCGCATATATATTCAAAGAAGGGCTGCACAAATATAGCATCTCATGGTTGTGCTCATGTGTGACCTCTTCTCGATGCATGTCTTGGTTCTTTCAATAAGACGTCGCAATGATGGTTCGTGTTTCTAAAACAAACCCAAGAATTTCTCCTTCGAATTAAATCTTTCGTGCACCTAAGAATTCACTTAGTAGGCTAGGAAAAGCAAATTCTTCACGCCTCATGGATAAGTGAAAACTTCATAGTGGTACATAATATACAATTCCATCACATCGCGAAATCATTCCTATTTTGGTTGTTCAACCCTTTCTTCTTCGTTCTACAACAAATTCAGATTTCCTTTAGAACGGAGGTCTCTGGCTAGTGCAGTGAGCCGTTGTTGTGAAGAGAGCGTGAAAATGTAAAGAAGCGAAAAGTAAATTGCGCGATCTGCAAAATAAAAGACGGTTTTGATTACGCATGTTTATATGAGTTTCATAGCGGCACCACAGTGGATAATGAAGGCACTTGATTGGGATGAAAAAGGCAGAAGAGCAGTTTGGGCAGCATTTGGACCTCTCAAAAAAACCACCGAGCAATTGAGCAATCCAAAAAATCTGCGCTCACCTTTTCCATTCAATGGTTCTTCCAACGCTTTATTATGCTGAAGAGACGTGGACTGATAATTCAACCACGTCGAGAATATTCCGCACTACTCACAGAGCGCTTTGGAGATTTCTTCTAAAATATAGTTATATTTCGCAGCACACCCTGCCATTAAAAAGAGTAGGTAGCAAATAAAATGGTTAAGATTTGTTTATTATAACTATAACCTCAGCTTAACTGGGTTCAATGCCGATTTGGGCTCCCCAGATCAATCCCGTTGACGGGTGATTGCTGATGGCATAAAGATCGATAGAACTAGCTGAGAGACAGGCGAAACAAAGGACCCGCATGGTGTGGTGGTGAACGCGTTACTCCCCGGAAAGGACAATAGCGCGTTCGTTCCCCACCATAGGCACCTGCGGTCCAGAGTTTTGCAAATATCTCAGCTTCGTTGTAGTTATACTTCGCAATACACCCTGCCATCAAAAATAGTAGGCAGTAGCAAAAAAGGTTAAAATTGTGATTATAACTATAGCCTCAGCTCAACTGGGTTCAATGCCGATTTGGGCTCCCCAGATCAATCCCGTTGACGGGTGATTGCTGATGGCATAAAGATCGATAGAACTAGCTGAGAGACAGGCGAAACAAAGGACCCGCATGGTGTGGTGGTGAACGCGTTACTCCCCGGAAAGGACAATAGCGCGTTCGTTCCCCACCATAGGCACCTGCGGTCCAGAGTTTTGCAAATATCTCAGCTTCGTTGTAGTTATAACTGACAGTCTCAATATCTAGCCGGAATGCGGACGGCCACCTATACGTTGGCCCCACGTTTTCGTAACCAAAATTAATCGGTTGTACTGCAGGTAGCAACACATTTCTCACTCATTTACCCGCCTCGCCGTCGTCTTCCCTGGTAGTTATTTGTTTGTCTCGCTATCAATGCAGAGTCTCCTAGATCTCCAAGATGAGATCCGCTTAGACTTTGCGATTACTGGTTAAATATTAGCCGACATCGCTCCAGCGCTCTGTGGGCGATGCCGGAGAAATCTTGAAGGCGATGAAGTATTACCTCACGCCTTTGCAGCATAGCAGAGTGCTGAGAGGAACTCAGAGTTTTGGGTCCGCTAGTTACCGGCTCATTTGGAATGCTGCACATTCGCGGTGCAGTTTCGATAAAAATTTGGAATGAGTTCGCCAAAGGTTTACCTCCTCATCGTGGATGGGAGGTGATGCCGGTTGTCATGCATAACAGAAAGCGGCGTTTAATCTCTAGCACGGCCTCCTAAGTTGAGAGGCATCCCGACGTTTCCAAACCCAGCTAAGAGCAAGCGAATATCGATACCAGGAACCACTGCCGTTCTGGTATTAAACTAGTCGTGTAGCGGCAAATTTCTCTTTGATTCACAAGATCTGCGACTGCTTGTGGTGGTTACGAGCAAGGCGTGGGCTAGACTGACCTCGGACACTAGCTAAAGCAGCAAATCTCCGGCAAATAAAAAATTATACTGGGGTTTGCACAACCAGTGAAGGCGGGGCCGTGCAGGTATATTTGGGTAAGAGTTCATATGTTGGACCGCTACACTCTTTAGTCAACGAGCACTTATAGGATTGCGTTCTTTCAATGCTATGAATAGACTTTTGATTTTCAACAGAAGTCAGGACTACTGGCAATTGGTATTCTTGACCAACTTATGTGGCACTGAGCGCGGTTTGGTTGTGGTCGATGCTGCAAAATTTCAGTCGGAATGCTACATGTTCAGCTGGTTGCAGTTCATCCTTTGTCCTTGATAAGCGCTATAGGATAATTTTCTTGAACAGCTTGTAGAGTGAGAGCTGAAGAGACAAGGAAATTGGTCTATAGTTACGGAGACCTATTCGTTTACCTTCCTTGAGCAGAGTGACAGTGACATCTTCCACTGGTTTGGGATTTTTTTACTTGAAGTTAGGGATGTCGTATGCTTCGCTTTCTTCGTAATTAATGAGAATGTCAAGAGGTTGCAGATGTTCACAATGAAGACAGCGTGTAGCAGCCGATTTTTTTTCAATGTTATGTGATGTGGTCATAGCCGGTCTCCAAATGACGTCCTCGGAGAGGTCACCATTTACACAGCTGGTCACCATTACTTGGATGACCAATGAGTACGAACAAAAAAAATTGAAGCTGCACTAGAAGCTAGCTATTTGTGAACTGCGAAATTATTAAATGATGACACTAATTAAACTGATGATTTAACGATGTTCTACGTTGAACATGCGACGGTCATTCGACAGCCTTACCTTTAAGTTCTCATAATTGAATTTTATTACAGTTGTAACCGGTGGTCCTTCCCTATTGACTTTTTTTTCTTTTCCTTGCTTCTCTTCAGTTGCTTCTTCGAACACATATGTTGATTCTCCACCATGAGGAACGCCGTTTTCTCTTAATTCGAAAAACAAAGGCCATGCTTAAAACAAGCCAACAGTCGTCATGTGAGGGAATGGAAGACAACGCAAGGTTCAGTTGCAGTTTTAGTTTTGACGTCTTTCGTCATTTCCATTACCTTAGAGATCTCTTCACGTTCACATTCCACTTTATCCTGTGCCTTCAGGATCTGTGCTTAACAAGCTGTGCCTTATCCAAAGTATTTTTTATGCACAGCGATGCGCTGTTCCTTAACACCGTTTAGAGTACACTCGATAAGCACGCATGAAGATTGTTGCGAAGACTTCACACATCTTGGGCACAATAACTATGCGTAGGATCTTCCTCTCGTATAGGACTTTCGCTCTGTGAAGGTAAAAATGCCACATGGTTGGCAATAATAAACGCAAAGTTCGTCGCTTCTAGCTCGAAGTAAGTCCTATGTAACAGGGTTCTGGAACCGCGCCTCTCTCCATGCTTCCTCTTACAACTTGACCTCAGAAAGAAAGATTTACAGAGTTTTTTTTCAGAACGGATTTCAAGGTTTGCGACGAAGATTTCGCTACGAAAAAGATTAGTATAGGGCTTTTCTGCTATTAAATCCATATAACAGAAAGATCCGGTAGTGCTTTTGTCTTCTTCCACTTGGACTTCTACTTGTGAGAATATTCACATCAGCCGTGACGTTAGAAGACTACCATGTCTAGCAGCGAATTTTTTGATAATCGAAAAATGGATTCTTATGGGGGGAAACGCGTTGTGGAGATCTGCACAGAAGAATGATTTCCAATCTTTTTTTCCACCTCCTACTCCAATTTCCTCCATCTTGTATTCAACTTTGCCAGCCCTTTTCCACTGAAGCTTTCAATAACAAATTTATAAGTCACTTCAGTGTGAAGTACTTCTTCCAAATTCATCACCCTAGCCACCGTCTGACCAGTTGGGTCATCGATTTCTACCCATCTAGAATTGTCCATCCCGTTGTTGTCTTTCTTATTCGTAATGACACTATTTTTCCAAAGATAGTTATCGCTGTATGTGTAGCAAAAATTATTGCAGCTTAGTCATCAGTGCTAGTGTAAACGGACAGTTGCTTGTTTTCTTCTCCTTGTGGTTAAAAAAAAGAAAAATTCTCTAGTGCATCGAGTTCTTCTTTAGTCTATTGTTGAAGTGCAGTGAAGACTATTTTTTGAGCTTAGCCGTCAGGCTCTATAAGATGTTAAAGTGCTGTGGATTTTTTTAAGAGTCGTAGAGGAAGTCATAGATGCAACGTTTATGCTGCTAAGAGATTTGTCGAAAGCAGAAGACTTGGAATTATCAAATGCTTCCTAGTTCCCAGTTTCCTTGACCATCCATCATTGGAGAATTGAACCGATTCTTTACTGAATTCAAAATATTCATACTAATAAGTAATATCTTTCTTTTTAATCTATTTTCGCATTTGTTAGTATTATTGTATAGAAAAAGGGTCCCAAACGCATTAATTGTAGACGTCGTTCATATTAGGGACAAATGTAAAAAAAGAGAATGATAATTAAATTAAACAGCGTTTCACTCGGCAAACAACGGTGGTGTTTTCGTTGTAGAAGTCGTAAAATGAAGTGGAAGTAGCGTGCAAGGTTTCATTATTCAAAGTAAAATGCAGCTAATGAAAAGTCTTTATATGTACAATAAATGATGAACCGTTCTGATAGAAGAGGTAAAAAAGCTCGTATAACGCAGTTGTTAAAGGCGCTCTGCAGTGCACACTTGGTCTTTGGCTCAACCCAGCAGTCCGCCAAACCAGTCCTCTTCTCATTCCAGAATCGGTGAATTTGTACCATTCTTCTCTGAGAATATAAAAATTTTGCGTTGATATAGTGGTAGATACTAGCATGTAACTCTATAGGCGACGCATATGCTAAGGCATTTATATGACCCTTTGAGGGAGCGGAATGCACACAGAGGTATTAATGCCGATCATCACGAGCACGGTGCACGTTCGACCCCGCCCCCAGACTCACCAAGCTCCAGTCCCTCCGAGAAAGGGAGATTGGTACCGGACATGCTTGGGAAAGATGACCACAATGTGCAATTCAATTGGGAATGCTCCAGCCTGCTATCTCAGAACTCCAGGGAGAATTAACTAGACCAGCATTCAACGACGTTCAAGGATAAGCAGGTTAAAGCTCTGGACGTTGATCAATCCGACAGGGATGCGCCATGCATTCGCCTTCGTTAAGTAACGTTAGAGGTGATTGAATGCATATCCGGCAGCTACAATGATTACCTGTGGCCTACCGACGTATCGAGCCAACGCAGCTATCTTGCCAGAGACCAATTTGCCGACCACCTAAGGAAGGAAGGCTTGGTGGGTCTTGAGTGCGGCGACCGATCCCTTGTGTATTGCCAAATGCTGTATCAATTATTTTTTTTACTGTTGCCGAATTGATATCATCTATCACACTTCCACGTAAATTTCCGGGCACGTGTATTTCGAGACTAATTTTTTTGGCAAAACATTTAAACATTGAAGTTATGTAGCACTTGTGTGGGGTTGCTACGTGCTCGTTGTCGATTGGACATGTAATAAGTCGACAAGGAAGTAATTAGGTGGCGACTAGTGTTGGTGTGGGAGTACCTAGTGCTGCATAACAGAACCCGGAAATTCATTGCCTGGTGTTTTTGGTAAAAACAAAAAAATTAATGAGCACTCTATCAAAACTGTGAAGCTCTTCATCTCTTTCGAATATTAGAAAACCTAAAGGAAAGATATAGTGGATGAAGTGGGCAAATCTCGAGTGGCAATCATTGAGGTTTTCAACGATTATTTGAGATGGATATAAAGTCAACAATAATAGCTCTCAACATTTTTCAGGATTTTTGAGCTGAAGCAAGATTGTTACAAAATTTCCCTTCGGCTGACTTTTCAGCACCTTCGATTATCCACAGACGATCTACGACTGGGATCAATCCGGCTCTGAAAAGGCAAAGGCGCCAGTACGTTAGCAGAATAAGACTTTTGCGAACCTCGTGTTAAGTTAAAGATAGAAGAAAATTTTGTTTATTCAAATCGAAGTTGAATAAAAGCTAGGTTTGAAAAATATAGTTTTTATATATTTTGCAAACTTCCAACATAAACTGCTGTTAAATCTCGCAAGCAAAATCGTAATAAATGGAGAAAACAACAGTAGCCCTACTTTTTATAACCCTTAAAATACTTTCTTTGATCCTTCAATGCATGTATAGACAATTTTTGTCCTGAAATATATATTTCCTCTAGAATGTTAAATAACTAGAGGAAAGCGAATGCGGTGGCTGGGTGGCCGACATTCGAGCATGTATTTTGTTGCCTGAACACACGTGATGTTGAACAGCCCTATAATTTTCAACTGTTGATTGCAGCATCATTAGCTAGGCAGATCACCGAGACTAGATAGTGTTTGATAAGCTGATTCACCGTTTTCTGTTTCATATCTTTCTTTCCCAACTGATTTAGGGTTTAATGTCACGCAAAGCTCAGCTTTTTGCGCAAAAAATGTTTATGGAAAGCACACTTCTAAATATACACTAACAATAAGTAAAAAAATCAACCACAATGATCCTGAGATATTTGCAAAACTACGGACCGCAGGTGAAAAGGTAATAGCGCGTTCGTTCCCCACCGCAGACACTTGCGGTCCGGTGTTTTGCAAATGTCTCAGCATCGTCGAAGTTATATTTCGCAACATACCCCTGCCATTAAAAACAGTAGACAATAAATAATAGGTTAAAAATCACATAAGTGTTACTTCCGAACTTCGAAAATGTATTGTCTCAATGTTGTTTTGAATAAACTCGTTTTCACATTTCTTGGCCCATTGCACTTCCCCCACCTCTATTCCTTATCCGGCAAGCACCCAAGTGCTACGGTCGTAAACACGGGTTCTGAAGTTATGTCTAAGCTCTCACTAGCATGTTAAATGCTTATTGCGTTGGTTTTTTCCTGCAATCCTTAGATAACTGTGCTAAAGCTTTCTGAATTCTTCATCGCAAACAATAACTGTAACGTCTCGCCTAGGACGGCAGTGGTTAGTTCGGCTAATCGTTTGACCAATCAATGTGGATCTAGCTAGCCGAGATAATACAGATCGAAGAACTAATTATATTAAATTGGACACATTTCAATTGGATAAAACCGAATTATTCTGCATTGTTCTTTCGGGTACACTGCATATTCGACTGCCCTAAGTCAGTGTTTCAGTCCTTCTGGACAAATTTCGTACTAATTTGCCGATCCTGGAAAGGAGAAGGCTCGGTTACCCAGAGGGGAGTTATCGAACAAACATATGCATTGCAGAGCAGTTCTAAATGCGCGCCAAACTAATATCATATTTAAATATAATTAAGTGTGACATCGATACGACAACAATTTTTGCTGCAATAAATGAAAGAAAGAAAAAGCAATACATTAAGCAAACATATTTCAAACCGACCGTCATTTAACCTCAGCAGTAATAATAGATACGTTCTTGGATTGTTAACCTAAGACGAGGTTGATTAAATTTTCATTTGGCTAACGTTTCGAGCTCTTCGTCTTCATCAGAGCCGTTGATTCAAGTCGATGATCCACAGTCGTTCGTCTTCTGGATGTGATGTCTTTGTCTTCGTATCGAGACGGATCTTCTTCAGTGGATCACCGTTCGAGTTAGGCAACCTCGCACATCAGCGCTCTTTTATACAGGACAGTTGTCGTTGTTGATAATGACTATTCGCCGATAATAATTAATCGTTGAAAAATAAATAGTCATTATCAACAACAATAATCGACCTGCACAAAAAGCGCTGGCGAATGAGGTTGGCTCATTCGAACCGTACTCCATTGAAGAAGATTCGACTCGATACGACGGCGAAACACTACATCGAGAGTGCGAACGACTGTGGATTATCGAATCGGATTATCGGCTCTTAGGAAAACAACGATGTCGAAAGATTAGCCGAACAAACAATTTTGTCAGCTATTCAAAAAGTTTATTTCGAGAAAAGTAGGCTTCTGGTTGCTAGTTCGACACACAATGGTTGACCCCCTTTATTGTAACTTGGTGGTGTTCCTGGCCAACAACCCGCAACTTGGAACCGGTCTCTTTCCCACAATAGTCACACTAACTCTGGGGGAATTCAACATTTTTGTTCCGTAAACCAGCAAGAAGTAAACCAATGCCGAAAACCACTGCCGTTTTTTGCAGAAGCCTAAAGTCGAGAAGTGGAAAACGTTCCACCGATCCACAACACAAACGACGACTTTCTGTGCCTATGATCATAAAATTAGCTGAAACGACTTTACAGTTAATTGGAAGATGTGCTGGGGGGCACCATGGTCTTCGTAGTGCCATAAAACTCAAGCAGCAAAGTGTGATAAGGTCTCATCATAAGAGGGTTCTGCGTAAACAACATGAAAAGATCTCAACACTCTCATCAGTGAAGGAAAAATGAGCTGAATAGGTCTTCTAGGAAAAGATTTTTAGTTAGAAACTATGGATTAAGCTCATTATTGCATTATCTAAATTAGGTACAATGTCTCTACAAAATCTAACATCCCACATCCTGTAGTAGCGCCAAATTCTAAATCCTTTTTTGTTCTTCCGAACCAAAGGATAGCCGAGCCCTCTGGATCAATGGAACGTCAGGAACGCTGAAAAATAATCACCAAGGAGAGAAGGTCTACTCTAATGATTAGAAGACTGATTTCATAGCATTGTGTGAGTTTTAGCTCTACAAGTGGAGAGCCCTTTGGTTCCTCTACCATTTTTTTTGCCGCAAAAATATGAGAACTGGCTGATAAGTTTTTAGCAAAAGTTGAGAAAAAACAGACAACTAAAAAAAGAATAATGAAGATATGCTTCTAATTCTGACATAAGATAAATAACCTGCTGATTATCTACTACTAATCAAGTACAGACTTTCAGTCAAACCCAGTGTTAGTGAACAGGTTAGTTTACTCCTAACAACTGTCATTAACGAATGAGCATGTTCTTTTTTCATCGTTATGCTAACATGGGGTTGACAAAAGATGATTTATTTAGCTAATGCCTTAGGCACCTTTGCCCTTTTTCAGGGCCCGAATGATTCGAGTTGATCACCTACAGTTGTTCATTCTTCCAATCTAGGAAAGTAAACAATGGAAAAGCGGCTCTCGAAAAGCCGAAACTGCAGGGAAACGGGCCATATTAAAACATACAGTTCATTAACAAAAAAAATTTTAACCACAATGACGGTGAGATATTTAGAAAACTCGGACCTTAAGCGAGATTCCAATCGACGGTTGCCTTTTCCGAGAGCTCACATGTTACCCACTGCACCAACGATCATTGTGGTTGCACTTCACATAATACTCTGTCGTGAAAAGTAATACGCAGTAAGCGAAAAGGTAAGCATTAGAAATATTTCCACCTTTAGTGCATACTTTTGATTACTCGTCGCGACGTCAAAGGAAGGACATTCACTTTCAACAAGAGCCGTCCTATATGAAGGGGCGCTGCCGAGCGAGAATACTTCACTAGAGTTGTACTTCAGTGGATTCACACCGATGCGATCACGAAAATCCACTTTAGATGGGTCAAAAACCAAAGTTTGCTGCGCGCAAAGAATTCGTTCATAAAGGTTCACTAGAAAAAATGACGATTTTTGAAAAGTTCCGAATGAAGTCTTTGTGATCAATACGACTTCAACGTTCTAGTACCGATAGGAATGATAACACTGAAGTGACAACCCATTATACATATGTCAGTTTAACCTTCCGCTGTTATTATTGCCAATTTTTTTCGTCTCTTTTAAAATGACATCATTTCAGATGCACGAAAAACTGTTGTTGGTTATAAAGACCTCATCTTACGACATTATCCGTGTTATATTTCTTTACTCAACTAATTTGACGAATCATGCAGACTTTCCAAAAGCCTACACTTTGTTAGTTTATTGATTGGGGAGCTATCGTTCCGTCCTAGAATTCTGGGATAGCAGCGTCCGGAAGTCAGAATGTCAGCACATTTGTTAACGGTTGCCACATTTTATAGCCAACACCCTGTGAATGGCTCGGAGGTGTTAATCGTCTTCCGACCGGATTTCTTCCAGATTGACGGCATTTCTTGACATGGATTTATTCTAGAATGGATTCGGAACGGAAATTTCTATTTTCACTCGAATTTAGATAGACATGGGGACAAAAATGTAGTTTATTTGGAACAAAAGTCTTTAACAGTCAAATAAATTCTTTATTTATGCATAAAATGAAAATTGTAATTCTATTCCCACATAGGTGATATGAATGAAGTTATTTTAAATTCTTTTAGATTTTAAAACCAGGCCGATTTCCGTTTATAAAATGCCTCTTGGGTTTTTTTTGAAACTTTCCATTTGACATCTTTTTTTATCTTAGTCCTCTCAGCAGGAACTGGAAAATGCAAAATGAATTTAAACATCATAAAATGTTAATTATTCATCCCGCTCCCTTTCTTTTTCATCCTATCAATCTCCTATCAATCCTGCTGACGGGTGATTGCTGACGGCAGTGTTGGGTAGAAAACTAGCTGAGAGAAACGCAGATTAAGAGCCTCCGTGGCGCAGTGGGTGTGGCAAGGGTTTCCGAGATGGGAAGTCGTGGTTCGATCTGGCGTGCGGTCCTAGTTTGGCGGATATCTCAACATCTTTGTGCTTGTAGTTTTAATTATTGTTCGCTTTAATTATGAAAGAGAACTCCAAGAATTTAGGACTGCACTCGGGCGAACTATTATTTTCCAGTTTTTTTATTTCAGTAGTGATATTGAAACGAGGAAAAGTGATAGCAGTTATCCTGAAATCAAGCAAAAATTTCGTCGATTCTGATTATTTTCTATACTTCCTTCTTCTCACAGAAATGCTAATGCCAAAGCACTTTCTCTGGAATTAAGTGGTTTCCCGAACAATCATTAACTCACACTTTCGTTTTTTGTTAATTCCGATAGACAATTGAAAAAAGCCTTTGTTTTTTGATGTAACTTATTCTTATTTTTTTGATAGAACGTCCCGGTTTGTTGCGTGGATTGCTAAAACAAGCCAATTTTCTCTACTTGAATAAAAGTGCAAGTTCGTTACGCATTCAACTGTTTGTGTTAAATGAACGCAATTGAATGAGAAAATTGGGATTGCCGTGAATGTAGACATTTTGTTCTCGGAAACCTAATAAGGATATCTTTCTTATAATAAAAGTATGCGATCTGAGCCATTTTGTGCATAGAAACTTAACAGACATTCGGCTAGATGTGGTATTACTTAGCAGTTTCACGACTCGTAATTGGTTAAGTACCACCTAAATTGGTAAAACATCCTCAATTACGAAAACGAAAAACAACGTGAACAAGGAGATTTCTTACGATTATGTATAATTCTACTTGAAAAAGGATAGATGTCCCGGCGTTGACTAATCACTGAGGGGTACGTCATGCATTCGACTTCATTAATCATCGTTGGAGGTGACTTAACGCATATCTGGACTTTACAATGACTCGCTGTGGCCTACCGATGTATAGAGCCAGTGCAGCTATCCTCCCAGACAAGTCCGGTATCAGTTGGCCCACCCCCGGAGGGATTGAGGGCTTGCTGAGCCTGGGGGTACGGGGATCGATCCTATGTGTATTACAGGACGCGTCCGAGCATTCCGCCACACACCCCCCTTACTTCCATTTAATACCTAATAATTTCTAATTTTCTCTAGATTTTCTCGTCTTGACCCCTGTAATATAAAAGCCTACAAGCACCAGGATACAGATTAATAATTTAGCATATTACATTTCGTCTTGAAAAATTGAAGCTTTCTGTCCATTTCTTAGAAATGATTTCCTGAATTGAAAATTGCTTATAATATTTTAATGACGCTAATGCATAAACACACATATATAAACACACATAAACACACACATACATACATGCATACATACATACATACATACATACATACATACATACATACATGCATACATACATACATACATACATACATACATATATACATACATACATACATACATACATACATACATACATACATACATACATACATACATACATACATACATACATACATACATACATACATACATACATACATACATACATACATACCTACATGCACATAATACATGCATGCACACATACACACACACATACGTGTACACACACGTTCATATGCATATTTGCACGCCCAATCTCCCATGCCTGCTCCCAGATACACATACACACAATCATACCCATATACATCTAGTCATTCGTGTACACATACGGACGTAATGTTGTTGCTGGAGTTCATGTAGAGAGAAGAACGTTAGTTGATGTTGCCCATCTCCTTTCATAACACGTAACAAAATATATCTTCAGTTTGTTAGAAGATGAAGTATACAGAAACAACTACGTGATGAACTGTTCCTCGTAGGACTTCTTCTCTTTCGTAAGACGTTATCTTCAGATTAGTAACAGTATCAAGATAAACGAGAAAAGGTCGAAGAATGTCATACCCTATCGTTGCCGTTTTCCATTTCTTTTCATTTGAGTGTAAGAAGAAAACAATAATAGTAATAACGATACGATCACATCAACAAAACTGCATCTTTATCATAATTCCCTGGTCAGAATGCTGATATTTTTCGCCATTTACATCCACGTGCCCACAAGAAAAAAAGAACGAAGACAAAGAAATAGAAGGTGAAGAAGAAAAGAGAGGAACGAATTCTCAGAATGTCTCATCCGCTATCAGCATTAAATGATAGCGGAATTAAGACGAAATGTTGAACAAATGCATATTTATTCATTTTCAATACGGCACCGCTCACAGTATCCGCACTTGGAAGGAAGGAGAATAAAAATTTTCTACACATATAATGTAAATATTATAGTAGGATATCTCGTAGAAATTTATTATAGTCACCGGTCCTTCATTTACTACGTCAGTTGTACGTTTAAAGTTGTGAAGAATACACAGACACTTAACTATACAACACAACACAACACAACACATTAAGATTGTCAGTAACAAGGAACAATGTACGCTTTCAGATCTCTCAGGATTCAATTCAACTAGCTTCGCCATATGAAAAAAAACACCAGATCAAAGGAAAATTACTGAAATGAAACGCCACAGCACATGAAAGTACAACTTTATTTAAGCTAGAGTGATTTTGTAACTATACATGTTTTTTTAGTCTTTTAGTCGTTTTGTTTCGGGTGAAGAATGTGGAGCACAAGTGGAGTGATTGGCAGATGGGCGGTGGCGGGAAAGCGGCCAATTACAACAGGCGCGTGTCGTCAGACGTCGTTACGGATGAGCAGCAAAATTCGGATTACATACTTCAATATCGCCCGTTGGTGCTAATCCAGGACATTCGTACACACTGTAGTTGTTCTCGTCATCAGCTCCATCGTCCTCAGCATCCGATTCAAGACCTGCTGAAATCCAAACACTTTAATACATGATATTAACGACTGCGTTATGTACACGCCACGGACAGTTCACAGTGTTCAAATACAAATAACATTTTCAAGGAAGAAAAAATCACTAACACTATAATATAAAGAGCCGACAGAAAACTAGGTGGATAAAGAATAAAGAGGACTGCGTAGACCAATCCTTGAGAGATGTGCCATGCATCTCACTTCAGCAAACATCGCAGAGGTGAATGAGTTCTTATTTGGACTATACAATGACTTGCCATGGTCTCCCGATGAATCAAGTTGGCGTTTCTATCCTCCCAAATAAGTCTGGTGCAAATTAGCTGAACCTGGAGGAATGGAAGCCTTGGTGAGTACTGGGCGCGAGGTCGAATCGAATCGATTCAGTGCATGTTACAGGGCACCTCCATCCAATGCGCTACACGCTCTTTTAGAGGGCGTTATGTTACGCACGTCTCTAGTGAAATGTCACCCCATTAGTCATCAGTTATTTGGAGTAGACGCCTGAAAACTCTGTATTTTTAGAAATACAAAAGCATCAGATTTCCTAGTGGGAAGTAAGTTATTTCGACTGCTTTTGCCTCGTCTATGTATGATGTGCTCCGCTAACACTCGTTGCAGGACATCGGGATAAGTGATATGTCGAACTCGCTTTTAGGTTTAACGATGACTCTGCCGGGCGACTTAATCGAATAGAGCTCTTGATGAGCAGCACTACAGTTTCAAACCTAAGAAAAACCATCCTGCATCGATATGACAGTAGATGAATGACGGAATATTAAACATATTTCGAATCTGTGCCTATAAAATTCAAGAAGTTTCTTTCCAGTTAATTCTTCTGCGGTATAACTCTGATGATTCCTAAATCTTAGATTTCGCAGACAACCGTCGAATTGAAGCTGCGATTGCTCCTCAGAAGTCGTGAGAATAAATAATCTGTTTCCCAGAATGCTTAGTGCCCGTGAGAAAGCAGTTTTAGACATATTGACTTGGAACTGTTAGCTTTTGCATAAGATATTATGATGTTCAAATAGTCCTACTTGTTTAATATCTACTGACTATATGCATTTGTATTTCTATTTTAAGATATAGCACCAAACACCTACCAGGCGCATCCTCACCACAGATGATCTTTTGCTTTGCTTGCTGATATTGATGAAGTTGAGCTTTGTACGCTAAAGTCTCATCACCTTTGTCGCCCTGAAACATAGATGATTTTAAGATTTTTATTAAAGGACAAATGGATAAAGCTTTCTGCGTTGGTCAATCCCTGAGGGATGCGCCATGCATTCGACTTGATTACGCAACATTGGAGGTGGCTGAATGCATATTAGGGCTATACAATGACTTGCCGTAGCCTACCGATGATGTATCGAGCTGGTAATGCTACCTTCCCAGACAAGTCTGGTGCGAATTTGCCGACCACTGAAGGATGGAAGGCTTGGTGAGCCTGGGCGCGGGGGTCGACCCCATGTGTATTGCAAGGCGCCTCCGACCACTGCGCTACACGCGCCCCTGACTTTTTATTACATACTTTAAATAGTCACGGTTGTTTCTGGATTTCGATGGTCGGATGATCAAAATTCTTCAAGTTCATGCATGCGTCAAATGAGGCGCTTATTTGGAAGACAACAGATCCATCATGATAAATCACACCATAAATGCTTTCGTTCTCGGCAAATATTTTATACGAATTCGAACCACTTTTTCCTGTTTTTTTTTTTTCTCGAGAAGCCATAAAGTACACCTGGGTTTTCATAGCCCCTACGTCAACTAAAGTACGTCGTCGATCACAAGAAGTTAAAACTATTGAATTGAGAATTAAGTGTATTTTTTACTAAAATTAAAAGAACACAGTAGTTGCTTAGTACATTCCGAATAATGGAGCATTTTCAATAACTTCCAATAGTATTTTGATGACTACAGAACTAGACATATTAGGGACGTCAGAGTCTTATAGAACAGGCCTATCACTTTAAGAATATTGCATAGGATGATGCTTAGATGTTAGCAAGCTTTATTGGAAGTTTACTCGAAGCTGAGACATGCTTCTTCGATGTTAAAAGGAAAATGGTTTTCGGAAGTGCATGAGTCACTTAATCTTGTATCGTTCATACTTTTGGAAGTTTCTTAAGTAAAAGCACTTGATTATCGTGGATTATATTTTGATGTAAAAAAAAAATATTTAGCCTTATTCCTCTTAAAGCCTGGACCAGTGCCAGCATAAGGTGCGTAGTCGCTGTCATCTGTGGAGCTTCGACGTCTTCTAAAAATACTCATTACCTTTAGACAATAAGAATAAAGTAGAAACATGAACGTTTAATGCAAAATAAAGCCGTTATATCGATCTCTACTGTGAACGCTACACAGAGACAGATATAAAAAATCGAGTTGTTTTTTTCAATATAGAAGCGTTAAATCGGCTCACTGCGAGATTTCTATTAAATACCTCTTTCATATGTTTTATATCACATTACCTCAGGTTATTCTCGTTAGAATATGTTTGTACCTGGTTACTTATAAGTAATCGTTTGCGATTCCATTTAAGCCTTAATATGTCGTCTCATTTAAGAAAAGTGCCCATACACAGGAACTAATGTAATCACAGAGTTTAGTTATGTTCAAATATGTTACCCTCTTATTATTTAAAATACAAGAATAAAGCGCCTATTAGAATTTCAATAGCACGTTTTCGATAAAAGGACGGATGTTAGGCGCGCTTTCAGTCACAGCGTGGAAATGCCGGAAAGCGTCGATACTTGCCCTCAAGGCTGAATGGGCTTTTCTATAGAAACGATGCCTTTACGTCTCAGTAGACGACAAATTATTACAAAAATCACAAATCCATGATACTTTTTATTTTGCCAAGAAATATTACCGATATAAGAAACTCACTTTATGTAGTAACCGCCGCCGATAAGAGACACCACGATCCCTACGATCAGTACGGTTCCTACTGCTGAAAAAAAGTTAGCGTATAAGAGTGAAAAAAACTGGATCCTGTGAGATAATTTATGAAAGCACTGAAACGTGGACGTAAATGCATAGCCTTTACAACATCATGAATTGTTGAGAAATCGCAAATACCTCATCATAATTACATATTTGTGAGAAATTATCTAAAATAAAAGGTTATTTGCAATCACAACGACACAAACAGCTGAGAGAAACGCAGGGTAAGGGCCCACCGTGGCGCAGTGTGTAATACGCGAGCTTCCGGAAAGGGAAATCGTGGTCCGATCTGGTCCGGGGTTTAAGTTTTGCCAATATCTCAGCATCGTTGTGGTTGTAATTCACAACATAACTTGCCGTGAAAAATTGTAGTAGGAAGAAAATAAAGAAAAGTTTAAAAAGTTAGTTTTTCATTATATCGAGATTTCGTTTATGTTTTGTTTGGTCAAGAATATAAGAGTCCTGGGAAAAAACACCTCCGATATTTAAGCGGAACTAGGTAATGCGGATTATTGAGAGGCAAATCGTTACTAACGTGTAAGAAATTTTATGTTTAACACGCTCATTTGAAACTAGAAGTTTATTAAATATTTCGGAATCATTAACAGTACAGATGATACTGCGGAAATTGTATTAAGTTGATTCCTACAAAGTACAAATGAACCAAGCATCGACTTTCTGCTCAGTGCTGAGCCAATACTTCGTCGTAATCGTTCCCTTGTTGCTATAAACACCAAAATTAGCTCCAGTGCATGTGACCTGGCAATTTTTTTTGCCGTAGTCGAGTAAAAGAGAACGAGAAACACAACGAAACAAGTTAAGCATGGGATTCTCAACAGTTGAGAGAGAAAACATCAACATTGACGACGACACGAAGGCTGATAAGTGACTCTTTTAATCTGCATCGAATCCTCCGCAAAACCATTTAAGACGAAGATTATATCTGATGCCTTTCGGGTCCAATGAAAGCATCGAGTTCAATATAATGAGGTAAAACATAGTATAACCAAAAAATGACCTTTCCACATTAAGTGTAGTGTAGTGTATCAGTATTTTCTTTTTTTTACAAAAATGTTGAAAATGGCAGCGACAGTGTCAAGCTTTCAACAGAACTAACTTGTTCACAACAAAACTAATGAAAACAAATAGGACAAACAAAAGTACGATTTCCAAAGAAAAAAAGTTCATAAGAACTTCTTCTCAGCAGAAAAAAATGTGACAAAACAAAAAGAACAAACCGAAATGCTCTTCAAGGCAAATATCGTTAGTGTTATTAATAGATTATTTGTTTCTAACAAATATCGTTAGTGTTATTAATAGATTATTTGTTTCTAAGCCATATGTGCTGTTTTCAATGTGAAATAGTTAAAATAACGTTAATTCAAAAACACACCAATCATCAGTAAGTTACTGCTGTATGTTGGCAGACCATCGGAGATTTCTGAAGAAAGCGTGAGGCGACGTTTCTCCAATGTTGATACCGATCTTAATATAGAAGTGTTTTAGTCGTTAATTCAAGATCTTTCAATTGTTTTTAATAGAAGTCACCTTAAACAGAGCACAGGACACTGCATTTACGAAGAAGCTATATATTATTATAAGATAGCGGCATACTGTAGGCTACACTTATAGCAGGAAATGAAAGGTTAAAAACGTCAAGGTTCTAGCTGTAATTAATCGTTGAGGGATGCGCTGCGCATTGGACGTTGCATCACAGAGGTGATTGAATGCATACCTTGCCTGTACAATGATTTGCGGTAGCCTACCGATGTTTTATATCGATGTTCTTACCCTATCAAACAAGTCTTGTACCAATTTGTCATACCGGGAAGAATGGAGGGCTTAGTGAGCTCTGCGCGAAGGATCGAGCCAGCGATCGATCTGGTATGTAATGCTTGGTTGCTCAAAGCATCACGCTATGCGCGCCTCTACAGTAGGATATATTACGAAAATAGTTATTGCAAGCGACTTTTTAGAGTAGTGTTTGAGATCTCACCTCCTAGTTTTTTGTCTTAAAAATCTACTTCTAAGCTAATCCGTAACCGTTTTTGAAATATATGCTTACTTTGTCTGCTTAGCGTCCACAACCGGCTCGACGAATGAGACGAACTCATTTTGGCCTTTTTTCTGGGCTACGAGAGGTTGTTCCTCTATATGGTTGTGTGATGGCTCTGCGTTCTCGGACTCTGCCAATTTTTCTGTCTTCATTTGTTCTGTGGGTTTTTCTAGCTCAATCTCCAATTCATCGGGAATTTCTAAATGGAACACAAAAAACTACAACTTCATTATTAATGACAACTAATATAACTGAGTTAGATGAATGGTCAACAATTAAAGTGGATTTCTAAATATTTCGAAATGCATTTCAGTTGACTGAGTGTTTGAAAAAGTGAAATGCATAACATTACATATCAAGTGCGATGATCACAACAGCCATTCAAGTAAGGAATAACAAAAAAGGATAAAGCTCTCGGCGTTGATGAATCCCTGAGGGATGCGCCATGCATTCAACTTCATTAAGCATCGTTTGGAGGTGACTGAATGCATATCTAGCCTATGCAATGGCTCGTGGTGGTCTAACAATGCATCGAGACCGTGCTGTTATCCTCCCAGACAAGTCTAGTAGCAATTTCCCAACCCCGAAGAGATGGAAGGCTTAGTGCGCCATGAGCGCGGGGAACGATTCCATGTGTGTGCTGCAGAGTGCCTCCGACCACTGCGCCACACGGGTCCAAATGAGGAACGCAAAGTAAAATTATTAGGCAATAAACAAACAATTAACGAAAGATATTAAAGATTTTCAATAGCTTTCTCTACAGCGAAGCATTAGATAACATTTCGGTGAATGTTGAAGCAACACTATGGCATGTGTTTGAAGTACAAACTACTCTGATTCTTTTCCATATAAATCTCCACTATGACTAGTTTTTTCATCCTAATGTAAAGGATTCTATGAAAGCTTCCCACTCAAGAAAAGCGTCTTTTGTTTTTTTCAGTGTTCGCTATAATGAAGTTTATGATTTTGATGACAATGACTATGATGAACATCCATGCATGAAAAAGCACTGAGAATGCCCTTTAAGAGCAAAAAAAAGGTGAAAGGAAGTCATAGCCCTCAATTAAGTCAACTAAAAACAATGAAGAGAAAAAGCATGCTGGGGAACGAAATGACTGGAGGAAAATAGCTCACCATAAATGTACACAACATTTGGATAGTTTTTTTTTCAAAAGTCAGTTAATTATGCTCACCTGTTTCATCTTGCCTTTCTTGCTCACCGTTGTGCTTTCCCAGCTGTTGAAGAATTCTCTCTAGACTTTCATAATAACCCTCAGAACCTCTGACGTCTCGTTGCCTTTCATCTAATGGATTCTCTTTTGTATAAAACTCCTGAAAAGTGCATAATCAACGATATAGGGACAAACACTGTACAACTTCTTATTTACTGTCTATTATTTTTTCCTACCTCCCAACGATTTACTGCCTCATCGTAGGTGGGAGGTGTTCCTGGGAAACGGGCTGCAATCTACAGCGGGGATATTCATCCCCCGGTGGTATCAAACTAGTCGCATGGTGGCAAATCTCCCTCTGTTCCACGGCGCGGCGATTGGCTGTGGTGGTAACAATCTGGGGCAAACTTTGGCCAGACTGACCTTGGGACTCCAGAAAACCACGATGGGTAAACCAGCAAAACTTCAAAAAAATGGAGAATATACTGGGGCCCGTACAATCAGTCAGGACGGGATGTCCAAGTATCCGAGTATCCGAGTATCCAAGTATTCCTTCCCTAACACGGTATTATGTGCAATAAAACCACAGAGATATCGAGTTACTTGCAAAAAATCAGAACCCCAGACCAGAATCGATATAGGGACGTTTTGAAGGAAAAACAGCACCTCCCAAGTAAGGCACGCAGTACATCCAAGAAGAATTGACCTTCCTAAGCATTCGGCGCTTTAAATATTAATGAATGTAAATATTTGCTCGTTATCGACTGTTGGCGAAGATATAAACGGAAGACGACGACAACAACGACAAAGACGACGTCCGGAGCTCATCCTTTTCAGGATGCACAATAACAAGAAGGCTAAGCTTAGTTGTTTCGTTGTATTCCCTTCATCGTATAATTACATTAAACGGGAATAATTCTGAAGCCTTCTATAGAACAGCTCAGAAAAACTGATGAGAACTATGTATATGAATAAATGGAAGGAAGTGTGGAGCGAGATAAAAAAAGAGCTAAGTTTTATAACCCTTAAGTCGCGGGTAGTAGATAAAGCATATTAGTTGAAATCATAAATAGAGAATTCCACTAGCTATCAGCGAAAAGTTGTGAAAATTAAAACATACGAACAAATGAGGAGAAAAAAAACTATACAACCTCAAGTGGGATCCTCTCATTTTCCTCTGTTTCATCGAAATACGCATTCGATTCTGGATAAGTGTACTCTCTAGGATATATCTGTTCTCCAAGTGATCCACCTTCTAAAAAATCCAATTTCATCGATATTTAGTACCGCGAGAGTATTTGCTTTTATCTCCTTTCATGATAGACATTGTACGGTTAGAATTCGTCTATTGGCATGTAACACTTATCATGTCGTCAATTCACTACCAGTACGACAGTTTCGGCTTCCACAAATGCCACCGTATCATCTCATAACCTCTCCCATCGCTTCATCTGTACGTCGCAGGACACTGTAGAGAAACTGAGACGGACTGCGAATACACGAAGAGAGCGGTTCATTGTGCCACTTTAAAAGCTCAATTTTTACAGCGAAAGCTCATGATGTCGACGATCGCGAAAGTCTTGAAATTCGGATGAACTTAGCCAAATTCTGAATTTACCTCGCCTAATGACTCATGCGCTCACTAGATTGGAATGTGATGAGAAGTGCACTCACAGCTATCTTGTTCATGCCATGCCCCCCGCACTTATATGATACGGAAAAAAGCTATGAGATACTTTGAATCGAGTCGAATATATGCTTGCTTATATCTTTCAGCTTGAAATAAATGGAAAAAAACTGTTAGTGTTAAAGAAACGGAATCTGTTCCCTCATGACAACATCACAGTCGTTTCAAAAGAACAGTATCGAAAACAACAACATGTCGCATAGTCAGCTTCTCGTCAAATAATTGTGGTCGACCCAATAGCGTCTATTTTGGCCCAAGCCTTTTTTTCTCAGTGAGTCGATGTAGTCTTAAATGAGCTCTAATACAACTGAAAATACATCGAGACCAATGAAAAATTTACGAGATATTCGTGACTTCTCCAAGTTTCCAAAGATATCTGAAACCTCGTCCATTAAAAAAAAGAAGTGAACAGAACTCGTTAGTCAAGCAAGAGTCGTTTGTTTCACTAAGATGGCAGTAACATTTTCCCTAGGTTTACTAGTTGCGCCGATTATTGCACCGTTGGCTGAATACTATTCCTCTATCAGTGGATTAGCGGGATAAATACGTGAAACTTTTTATAAATGTTCTGTGCATGTATATATGTACATAGGTATGCTTGTATGTATATATTTAGATGTTCATATATGTATCTTTGTATGTAAATATTTCAAGTATGGGAGCATGTGTGTGTTGTGTGTGTATGTGTGTATGTATGTGTGTGTATGTGTGTGTGTGTGTGTGTGTGTGTGTGTGTGTGTGTGTGTGTGTGTGTGTGTGTGTGTGTGTGTGTGTGTGTGTGTGTGTGTGTGTGTGTGTGCGAGTTTGTTGCAATAGATGGTCGTTTCTATTAAGATGTAATGAAGAATACTGAACACTAATAAGCCAGGAAGCACCGAAGAATGTCTCCAATGACTCTAGCGACTCAAACTCTCGATATGTACGTTCACGATAACTTCTTATCGAGGAAAGCATTATAATTTTAGAGTTGAGGCAATGATAAGCACATAATGGAAAATGGAGAGAATGTATTCATATAACTCTAATCCATTCAAGAGTAAGGCTTCCAGGAAGCAGTACAACATTCCAAATGATTTCATTTAAGGTGAAGAATGAAGGATCACGGTATACTGAAAATAACGAGAGAATAATCGGTAAAGTTCTTTGTTGTGGGGCCACTAACACACTAAGATGAGCATTTTAAAACGGTTGGTGATTTCACCGATAGTAAGCGATTCGACAACTATCGACTATGAGATATCGATGAGATGCTCTGAACAAACTGTAGAATAATCGGATAGCTATGATAGGTGTACTTACCTGTAAAGACGTCTGCGAAGGCGGTCGCTATGAGGACGACCACAAGCAGCGTGCGCCGCATCCCGTATGCGCCAAATAGGGCGTGGCGATCGATGCCAAACAGTGAGGAGGAGAGCCTGCAACAGCTGACAGACACTTGGACGATGTATTTGACCACGTAGTTAATATGAAGTAGTCACAAGTTTAAAATGAGAATCTGCATATGACATTTCGTCATCATTGTCAGTGTTCGTTGGTCATCCGGAGTTTGAGTTGCGGTTTCCGATGATTGTGATTCGACGGCACAGTTTAAGTGAGGTCCGGATGACGGGTAACTAAGGCTCGTCGTCGTTCAATGAGGAACGTGACATTTACGGAAATGAATTGACTCATCATCCCCCTGTTAACAACAGACGGGTGGTCCAGCAGCAAGTCTCTGAGGAGGGCAAAGTCGTCGAAACGTCAGCCAAGGAACAACAACAACAACAACAACAACAACAACGTCTATACCAACTTCGATTAATTATTTATGCCGAGGTTTATAGAACGTCGATCTTTTCAGCTGGCTATTAGCAATAATCGCCATTGAAGAACGAAACGATTGTCGGACTCTGGTCTTATTTCCTGTCACAATAGACTACTTAAGAACAAAGCTCTAAACGGAAGAGAAGTTATTTTTGAGTTTAACTGTAACAAAAATAGAAGGCTGACACTGTTCCATCGTCAGTTTTGGTCTATTCTTGTTTCTGCGAAGTCAAATTTGGTCCAATTCGTGAAAAAAAATGGAATCCTTAAAATTATTATCATTGTTACGCTAACTCTAAACACTGTGAGCTCATGAAGGAGCTAATCCATGTTAATTTCGCTATGGAGCAACGTCTCTGTTCAATCCCTACATTTAGTCGCAAATTCATCCACATAAATTGAAAACGTCGATGAAAAACCTCCAAGAACGGATATATGAGGTCTTTCATATTTGCCGTCGCACATTTTCGCTAAATGCTGATAAAAGCGAGAATGGATCCAGTAAACAAATTCGGGCCTTTAGTGAGTTTTTTTTTCAGCCGAAATTTTCACATTCAATTACGACGTTTTGTCCTGAAAACCCAGCTATGAGTTATTCTGTAAAAGCAATCGCAGAGGTTTCCGAAGAAATCCACTCGCAAGTTGCTAAACTTTCTTGCGACCGATCCGTAGGAGCCGATTACTTTTTTTCTTCTATTATTCTGTGGTAACGACCTGAGAAAGATGCACCGCTTAAGCACTATCCAATTTCTGCGATGCCTTAGCTACTGCACGACTCATGGAGACCATCAATTCTGGAGATATACAGGGATATGTTTTCGATCGATTCTTTACGCATTTCTTGCATTTTCATAACTGGAAACCAGGAAGCAAGTGTAAGAAAGTATAACCACCTGTGAGTAGTCTTAAAAATGTAGGACCTTTCAGAGCATAGACATTTGAGGATACTTTATAGAACAAAGGTCTATATCGAACTTTGATGTGGTAAAAACAAACGATGACTCTCTCAAAAGCGATAAAGCATGCCTGCTGAAAGTATCGTAGATCGAAAATCGGGTGTAATAACATAATTCCGGCGTAGAACTAGCAATAGAAAACGATATAAGTAGATGTAAAATAACTAGTTTGAACACGTATGCGTCTTTTTTTTCTCCATGGCCACGTCAACAATATTCTATATTAGATCCAGAATATTTACAAGAACCTAAATTACAAAGTCAGAGAAGAATGAATAGCTAGACTCATTTTAGGGATGCGAAATCAAGTCATCACTTCGTATTTGTTCTAGTAAAGAACATATGGAGAAGTGTATAGAGCAGCTGTTGTCCCTCTTCTTCACGGAATTTAAGAGAATGGGTGCTTACCAACAAAATCTTGATGTACCTATATTTGATAAAAGTACGCTCTAATTTGACGGTGCTTATGACAGACCGTGTCCCACAATATTGTTTTCCCATGGCGAAATTAATCACTGATATCAAATCCCATTCCATAACATACTACTGAAGTTATCGTTATATAATTTCTCTTTAACGAAGATGACCACTACTCTGTTGTAGTTTCGTGTCCATATTACTTCTAGTTCACTCCTTTCCTTTTCTTCTTGTCCTCTTCTAGAACACATATAGACGAAATTTGGATGTAGTTAGGAAACAGCAAGCACGCGCCCAAACATTTATGTGTTAATCTTAGTGATAGCGTGTGACGAAGTAGTTAGCGGTGCTCTTGCGATGTACACGCTCCTCACTTCGATCCTGCGCGTATTCGAAGGCTATTCGTAAGTCACTGCATTGAGGGCAAGTACGTACTCAATACCCTCTACTATGCTTAATGGAGTCTAATGCGAAATAGATCCGCTACAGGATTGATCGACACCAACTTCCTTTATTTCTCCCGGTTATGCATCATGTTACGGTCGTACGAGAAGGAATTTTTTTCTGCAAGTACGTAGATAAGCTTCCGACTTTAACATGCCTAGTCTTAGACAACGGTGATTGGGAAGATTAAATCCCTAACATAATACATGGCTAGATGACCAAAATGCAAAGCGTACTATGTACTGGATATGTTCTAATCACCTCTACGTGAATGGAGTCGAATGCATGGTGCACTCGTGAGAGTCTGTTCAATGACGGACGCTGCATTATTTTATGTGTTCAAAGTAGTAGTTACGGTTCATTTATGTTTCACGAGAATGCACGCTTAGCGAAAGTCACAAAATGTTCAGCATCAGTAAGCACATCTTGCTTTAATCCATCTTGTTACTACAAAACTCAAAAACTGATACGAGTCATCCTTTTTTGCATTGGAAAGAGGACTTTCACACAAGCTTACGAGAATTGCCGTGCGTTAGAATTGATTATGTTTTCACGTGAGAAGACTTCTTTTAAGAAAAGGCGCTATAGTATAGCAATATTAAATGGATCTTTCTCGCACGAGGTATCAAATGCCACATTATCAGGAGGCTATGTTTAGCACACCCAGAAAACGATAATGGTGGAGGTTAATTGGGAACCGACACAAACAGCACATTTTCTCTCAGAAAAATCGTGTTTATGTATAAGTTTATTTGTTACATCATCACATTCAATTCGGAAAGTTTCAGTCAAGTAACTGAAATATGGGAACATCAGTAGTGAACTCGGAAAGTAAGATCGAACACTACTATGAAAGGAACTTGTACATTGCTACGTTTCCCATGTGAAGGTTAAAAAATAGTGAATCTTACAGTCAAAGAGCAATGGACTTTGTTTTCATCAAGGGAACGGAACTCACACTAAACAGCTCTCTCGCACGTGACAAGGACAAATGGAGACTTTACAGGTGCTTGCTAGTGTCACTCTATAATTAAAGAGATTGCAATTAGTACAAGTGATGATGGTGTTTAAAAAATATCTGCCTGGTCCGACATATAGAACAGAACGTTTGAATAGTGTAGGAAACTAGCGAATACTGACGTTATTCTGCTTGAAGTCCGGAAGAAAAATATTCATTGTGGTCGTGTAGTAGAACTAGAAACTCTCTTCGACAGCGAATTGGAAATAACTGATTCATCAGAGAATAGCTCCGCCTATAGATTCATCGACAATCGAACACGTCGGAGGGAATTCATTCCGCTTTAATTCTTCTGTTGCCTCTATTGACGGTGGTCGATAGATAGGTAGATGAAAGATGTACTACATCAACGATGCCCTTCACCAAAATATAAGGTCTAGATGTATTTCTGAGACAAGATGATTAGGCTTTCACAAGAAACTATGAAGAAATTGCACAAGTATGCGAGAAAAACTTCGAAGGAAAGGAATAAGTGGATTAAGTGTGAAGTAACTGAAAACGTTTACGAGTTGCCTTGGGTATAAGAATAAACGGAATGAGACCTGGCTCATATTGTTGATCACTCAAGGGTTGCTGAGAATATTTTCTCTTCAAGTCAGGCAATCAGAGCGGCAGTTCATAAGAAAGCACGAATAACTTAGAAAACCGTCAAAGAGAAATATAAGTAAAGAATACAAAAATTGTGCGAGAATCACAGCAAGCACGTACTGGCATGATGAGAGAGAAACGATTGAACAAAGTGAAGAGTGCTATTGACTTGGTGTGAAATAGATTCATAAGAAAGTGGTAATTGAACGGCATAAAATATTACTGAAGGTGAGGGATCAATAAGCTGAGTAGGCATTCTTCATTGTGGTCCCGCTTGAGATCAGATTAGAATGCTGTATGAGGGCATCGGTCATTTATTGTGGATTGTTGGTGGTTATAAAACATTTTAGAACCTGCTACCACACTTGCTGCAGAATTTGTGAATTATATGATTGATTGACTAGCTAGGAAAGTACAGAGCAGCTGTAGACCGATGATACAGCTGAACTACCTTTTTTCGTGCTTTTTAGAAATCATGTGGCACAGACCTGGCGTCAGTGAAAATACTGAAGTACAAATGCCATGTTTATAAGTCGACATTAAACAACTCCTTATTCAAAAATATTAGGTGTTGCTTCAACTCTAAACCAAGGCTCCAGAAACGTACAAAAAATCGAAAATTGGAGAAGTGAAGGGGCAATCTGCCGTATTAGTATAAGGCAAACTATCGCGGATTTGATTAAAACTCTCTAAGCCAGCAAATCTATTGGATTTTTTTCAGTGAAGTGACCAAAGTTCTGTCGTCGAACGGAAAACGACCGTCAATTATTGGTGTCGTGGATCAGAGTTCGTTGCTTCGGCTAGTTTTCACAAAACTGATATATTTAGATGGTACGTCATAACGGAATTGAACAACGTTATGAACGAATCCTATCTCTTTATTTGTCATAGCATATCTGTCCATCTGAATCTCAAATGGTAACCTTTCCACTCAGTTCCTCAAGTCGCGATTCGTCAACGATCGCACGAAATTTTCACAACAGACAGGTCATGAGACGATGCATAGCAGGGGGTCTTCTTGAGTGCGGCAAACGAGCTGAAATCACGCTGAAACAATGTCAGGCGACACAGTCTGAATGACAAACTGCTCTACAATTCAATTTCTGCGCCGTTATTATTTTGAGTACAGACTTTTTTCTGAGCTTGGTATAAGTGGTCAGTATTTTCCCATATTCATAAGCTTACACTAAATTTATTACAAAACTTTGTGGTGATTGAAGTTTCGGTGCCTATGTGTTCTTCCGGGGCGCATTGATTTGAGCCGATTGTGCATAGCTATTCACTTGTACGATGTGAATGTTCATTGATGTTGATAATAATGGATGGCCATGGGGCCGACAACCGTCTTCTAGGAAAGGTCACTTTTTGAGTGACGATCTCCATTCGAGCAGTTCTCCACTCCACTGGATTCGATCGGTTCGACCAAGAAGGCTCACATCGCACTAATGAAGTTGTGAACAATCGACTTGAATCATGAAGCCTATGAAGAAACTGAAGATGCTAGCTATAATAAGACTTTGTAATAAGCTCCCATAAGCTCATAAAAGTAGAAAGTTATGCTGCCATTATTTTAAGAAGAAGTACTTACTGAGGAAGTCATGGCTGTGATCCAAGAAAAGAATAACCAATATATGCTAGTAAAAATCAGTAGAATTTCCTACGCCTATGAACTACATAATAAGCAAAGGAAATACAAATTTCAATCCTCATAAAGATGACAGCAAATAGGAGCTTTTACTGTTCGACGTATTCTAAACTACGCTACACCATTGATCGTGGATCGTCCCGGCTAAAAGGCACTAATTTATACAGATGTTATACTCAAATATGAAAGACATTTAATTGGGTAGTCCAAACGGTAGAGCGCTAGATCGATGTTTATATGAGAATTGAGCCCCCTGTACTGTATAGCTTATTACGCTCATGTAGAAAAGCACGATGAGCACCACATTTTTGGTATGACGCTCATTTTTCATGCGGTTTTTGGCGAGAATACGACTACTAGTTGCTTCGAGGCCTATGCGGTGGCTTACGTTTGCTTTTGCCCAAATTGTCGGATGGAAATATGAATATTCCTTTCTAGTTTGGGTGATCATACTGATAGTAGAGGTATGGACCCAAGCTGTAGATCGCAGTTCCACAGCAATGAACATCATTTGGGCACGTTGAGACAGTGGACCACAAGAAGAGCAGTAAATGTACGCCAGGTTAACGTGGATGCTTTAAATTTTATATAAATGAATTCAACAAGCATTGTTTCTATTTGGTGAATAGCTTATCATTTCACTTCATAAGACCGTGCTTTGGCAGACCAGATTAGCTCAATGAGCAACAAAATTATTGACAGAAAATAGTTCGCAACAGATTGACGTGCCCAAACACATCTAGCAAAGAGCAGATGAGCAAACATACATTATGTAGGAATCAAAAAAACTGCTGCCACTCAGACAGTGTAAAAGCTATGAGACGACTTTGAATACAGCTGTCGATTCCACCTCGGCAACTTAAGGGATGACGTCTTTCGCCAAACATTCTTCAGGTTCTTCTAAAATGCTGAGATATTTGCAAAACTCCGGACTGCAGGTAGCTGCGGTGGGGAACGAACGCGCTATGATCCTTCCGGGGGAGTAACGCGTTCACCACCACACCATGCGGATGCTTCGTTTCGCCTCTCTCTCAGCTAGTTCTATCGATCACTGCCATCAGCAATCACCCGTCGGGGATTGATCTGGTGATCCCAAATCGGCATTGAACCCAGTGAAGCTGAGGCTGTAGTTAAATTCACAATATTTTACTTTTTAATCAGTCCCGGTGATGGGTGATTGCTGACGGCACAGATCGATAAGAACTAGATGAGAGACAGGCGAAACGAAGGGACCCGCGTGGTGTGGTGGTGAACGCGTTATTCCCCGGAAAGGACAATAGCGCGTTCGTTCCCCACCGCAAACACCTGCGGTCCAGAATTTTGCAAATATCTCAGCAATCTTGTGATCGTATTTCGGGTAGTAGCCTGTCATAAAAAAGTATAAAAGGCAGAAAATAAAAAAGCAAAATACGATAGAGATGTTGGCAAATTTTTCAACACGTGCTTGGGACATTCAACTACCGAATCAGACAGTTAACAAATGTGAAACAAAGGGCAGTTCTTACCATTTCCATCACCTAGGCCGCGAACCACGAAGAAACCGAAGCGTTTTATAAAGAGTAGAAGAAACTTTGTTAGGAACATTATATCATCAAATTTCGTCTGTGATTTCAACGCCAGGCCTCGAAAAACACTTGCAAAACTTCACGTGGTTTTCCAAGATATGGGATGCAATGAATAAAAGTGCACGATGTTTGGGCTCATTACGAGAAACAAAGTATTCGTTTCCTGCACACCACATTCTCTTTGTTTTCTCTTAATGAAACGAAATGTTGAAGATCGAGGAAGCGAAGCCTCAAGATAATCTTAGATAGGGATTTGCTAACTTAACCTCTTACATTACTCCTCAGTTCTGCTCTCAATAACTCAAAAGACCGACTTTCCATAAAACTCGGCATAAATAGCCGATATATTTATTTATGTGATCTTATAAACTGATCTTCTTTAGCTGATCCGAGGTTGGTATAGGTGTTCGTTGACGTTGTCGCTGTTGTTGGTGTTGTTTGTCGATGGCTGACGTTTCGGCGATTTCGCCTCCCTCAGAGCCTGGACGCATTTTATATTAGAATACTTTAGTTATTCGGTGTAAAAGGCTAAAGTATTAATGAAGATCAAAGTTTTAAATAGATGGTGGGTTAGGATGCTACGGTCATACTGAAAGGCTACTCACCGTGATGTTACGAGTGGGACTGGCCCAGGCGTTGTTCACGTGGGGTCGTGAGCGAGATCCACCCAGAGGTTAAAGTATCATTTTGAAATAAGGCGCCAGGTCACGTATGATAGTGAGGCATTCGTCTTTCCTGTTCGTCCCTGGATTTTTTGAAATTTGTCCGAAACGCCTCATGACTTCCGCGTTGATGTTTTTGATTCCTGCACTAGGATGCGCACGGTCACTTCAAAATCATCGCCATTGTGCTTTGTGCCCTATGTGTACTTAGAGGCGTGCTTTGACGAATTTTAAATTTCCCATCTAGACGTTCTTTTATGCGGAAACAATGTGGTCTACTCGTTTCCCCATTGTATTCCTCGCCGCATACCTTAGACGTGATCAAGTAAATTGTGCCTGATCCACATTACAATCCCCGTCTCCCCCGTTAGATCATACATTTTTTCTGAACTGCACGAAGAGGAGAGATTGAGATTTAATGAGTTCATGTACAATGCGCTTGATCAGGTGTAAACCATGCAGTAACGAATACATTGAGCAAACGGTCAGACCACTTTGGGCCCGCATAAAAGATGATCTAGTTCGCTAAAGCACTGCTTTAGGAACACGCAGGGCACAACAGCACAATCACGATGGTTTTGAAGTGAATGTGAGGATTCTAGCGCATCAGGATCCAAGAATCAAAAACATCAAGGCGTAAGACTCTTGAGCCGTTTTAGATAAATTTCAAAAAACCAAAGATGGACCGGAAAGACGAATGCCTCCCTATCACACGTCACGTGGCGCCTTATTTCAAAATGATATTTTGACCCCCTTGGTGGATCTCGCTCGCGACCCCATGTGAGGAACGCGTGGGCCAATCCCACTCGCAACAGCAAGATTAGTAGCCTTTCTGGTCAATATAGCGTTTATATAAAAGTTTTATCTTCATCAATAGTATGAATATTTCACCGAATATAAGACTACTATTACATAAAATACGTCTTGGCTCTGCGGAAGGCGAAATCGCCGAAACGTTAGCCATCGACCAACAACACCAATAGCAACGACAACAACAACGACAACGAAGACCTGTACCAAGCTCGCATCATCTCAAAAAGATCAGTTTATAAGATCATGTAAATAAATATTACAGCGAATTATTTAATTTAGTTTTTACACATTTTGGCGTGGTTCTGTTTATGACACTGTTGCCATCGGTTTGTGATGGGAGGGCTACGTGGAGACAAGCATGAGATAGTTTTTATGGTGTTTAAACGTTTTAAGACTTGAAGATTTGCGCAGACGGAAAAGTCCTTTTATCAGCTCATCGAACTCATACTTTGAGCAAAAAATTGAAGCTAAACCATGCTTCCTCCTTGCCACCTCGGGTCCAAACGAAACATTAGACTCGCCCGATTTTCCAAGAGAAGAACATTTCCTTGTCAAATCTCGCTCCAAATACACCATGCTAACCTTCCTTGGTCTTCGCTTCAGTCCTGAGAGAAATTCGCTTCCCCCACAACTATGTCAGTGTCGTTCTACAAACGGCGAGAGTTTCTACCAAAATCATGTCTCCTACTCTCGTTTTTTATTCCTTATTTTACTAGACGGTATTTTGATTAAATAGTTAACTGCAGGTATTTTAGAACAGTCTCTGATGGTTACTTCATTCCGTAGAAAGTTTCTTAGCAACGGCAATGTTTCCATTTCCCCACTTAATTTCGCTGAAAAGGCTTACAAAGCATGATATCTTCACTTAGAGCAGCAAAGAAAGTTACGTGATTCCGAAAACATGGCACAATTGTCTAAACATCAACGCCCCACTCAGCCACTAAATACAGAATAAAGAGAAACAGAAAAAATTCGATTAAACAGTCAGACATTTTTTATTATGTATAGAAAATAATTAGAATGATGAGAAGTGATAAAATCGATTATCATTGGAGCAGGCTAAACTTTTCAGTTTTTTATGCACGTCAAACTGCGGGGGACATCTCTGCACAGTTCCAGCTACCGGGCTATTGCTGAGCATCCTCTGTTTGAAAAGTGAGACCATCACTTCCTGGCTGCAAAAATGTAGTTAAAAAGATACTATCTTTGAAAACGCCGTTGTTTAGAAAAAAAGTTATTATGCATTTGTGTCCATTACAGTTTTTTTAAACCTAAGTTCTCAACCTCAAGCGCTTGAGAACCTCGATGCAATGCCTAGCGATGTTCTGCTATTCCTATCGACATCTCCGTTGTTATTCGCTGACCACTAGATAAATAACCGACATTTAGATTAAAATTCTACTATGTTTGTCTGAAGTAATGATTATCTAAGAAGAACGCAAATCGTTTATGTCGAAAAGCATTTGAACGAACTCTGTTCCTCATATGACTAGGTTGTCCTAAGACAACGGATTGCTCGTTGACAGACTAGGAAATTGCGCCGAATGGGGTTTGGTTTCCCAATCATGAAATTTTTTTGTAACATAACCACCTCTATTAAGGAATTTCCTTGTGAGAAAATAGGACAGAAGAGCGGTCATACTGTAACATAGTTAATAAGGGTGACAATAGGTGCTTGCTCCATACGCAAGAAAACTTGCTTTGCTACAGTCTCGTTAGCTATTGATGGCACCTTAAGTAGAAAAAGCAGAGAAAACTATTCTTGAGTATTCTATACCATATTTGTGCCATGTTGGCATCTACAAGACTGTCGCGAATGTCCAATAAATAACGTTGAACAGCGTCGAAGCAAATGCAGAGATTCCTTTCAGAGATCGTAGACTAAGGAGTGGACCAGTCCTATACACGAAGGCCAATGTGAACCCGGTTAGTTCCAGTCATGAAAGCAAGTGGCCGCTGGCTTCTGTGTGAGTGGTGTTTCTGATTGGGTGAACCTTTTTTCGTTAGTTACGTCTCTCCATGCAGTGTTTCACTGCCTTCTTGGTTCCTATGGTGATATATATGCTTCATCCGATATTCCAGTTTACCTCATACGGTCATTATTATAAATTTCAGCAATTCCCGAAAACTTACATCGTCGTCGATCCCCACCACGACATGGCTTTGAACGGCAAAGTTTATACCGTGATGGACCTGAACACAGGTCCTATTATGACAATAAAGCGGTGACATTTTCAAAATAGTGTTTAAAAAAGGTAAGAACTGTTATTGAGGAAACGACAGACAGTCTTTCGTACCGCGAGTCTTAGAACCTCCTTCGTATGCTCTTGCCTAATATACGAGAGCGAAACAATGAACTCGGATTCCTGAAAAGCCATCACGAATTTGTGTCTGTGTTTAAAGAAATAGATGTGCTTCATTGATATTCCTTACTTCCACTCTCTTCGAATTTCAACTATCTAGTGGACTAAAACTTCTTTCAACAACTAAGTAGTCTAAATTGTGTTGCTTTTTTTCGGTTGGCTACTAATAATTGAAATTTCCTTCAATAACTGACTTGGGCGATGCTTCACTGATGGGAATAAACGGAAAATTACGCAATGATCTGCGAGAGAAACTGAAAATGATGTTTAGGTAAGCTACTGGACTTGTACTTCGTCCACATGATTTACTGAGAAGAATTTACAGCGCCTGCGTCCCAAGACACCCAAAAATAGAGCTTACCAGCTTTGGCACTACTCTTTCAAACGTTCTACTTCAACAAGAATGAGCCCCCTTGATAGTTATGTTGCCGAGGCCTATGTGAACTTCCATGGTTCCACTAATGAAACCAAGTGGACTCTCGTCTGTGTGTGAGTGACGTTTACGATTAGCTGAAAATCTGTCGTTCGCTACGTTTACCTATACAGTATTTCACCATCTTTTTGATTTCTCTGGTGATTCGTCAACGTTGTCCGATATTTCAGTTCACCTCATACAGTGATTATTACAACTGCAACAATCTCCGGAAACCTCACTTGGTTGTCTATTCCCTGCGCGACGATGTTTCGGATGTCGGCATCTATACCGTTGCGAATCTGAATAAAGGTCCTGTAATGACAATGAAAATCCGTAAAGTTCTAAACAAAGTGTTTGGAAATGGAAGAAACGACGGGCATTCTTTCGTACCGCGTATGCCACCAGTTCGCCAGTTTCCTTTCTCCTCACTCTCGCGAACACAACAAAAAACACTCTTCCCTGAAAAGTCATTGCGAATTTGTGTCCGTGCTTAATGGAACCAATAATCT
>JADANN010000220.1:135000-145000 GCA_018806985.1 Angiostrongylus vasorum
GAGGCTGGGGAAAGCATTCGCAAAACCCACCGAAGCTTCGCCAATTACAAGACCAAGATGACTGCACTGCGACGCCCGGACGGAACAGTTACAGCGTCCAGAAAGGCAATGGAGAAAATCATTCACGAGTACTATATAGATTTTTCCGATAACCACGTCCACCTTCCGTCATATGAAATAAAGGAGGAAGGATATGTTGTACCACCGGTTCTACCCTTCCGAAATCCGACATGCCATTTCGTCGGTGAAAAATCGAACAGCACCAGGTCAGGACAGGATAAGATTAGAACATCTGGAGAACCTTCCGCCAGTCCTCGTAAACACACTGGCTCGGCTCTTAACACGTTACCTGTCTGAACGCAAGGTCCTCACTAAGTGGAAGAGCAGCAAGACCGTCTTATTGTTCAAGAAGGCTGACCTACACGACGTCGGCAACTATCGCCCCATTTGCTTGCTGTCTCTCGTCTACAAACTTTTCACTCGAGTCATCGTAAACAGGATTGACAGCACACTGGACGAAGGACAGCCATGTGAGCAAGGAGGGTTTCGAAAAGAACTTAGTACAATGGACTGCATCCACACGATAACGAGGCTCATTGAAGTATCACGAGAGTGCAAAAGACCGCTCTGTCTCACTTTCATCGATTTACAGAAGCCCTTTGATTCAATAGAGAAGAAACAGTCATAGAAGTCCTTAATAGTCAAGGAGTAACTACTCAGTACATAAAGGTTTTTCGTGAGCTGTACAAAAATTTCACTGCCAAGATATCACCATTCTACATCGTTATTAACATTGACGTCAAAAGAGGGGTTAGGCAAGGCGATACCGTCGTGCCAAAATTAGTTACCGCCACCCTCCGGAACGTCATGCGAACATTGGAATGGGATAATATGGGAGTGGAAATCGATGGTCGGCAGTTACATCATCTTCGCTTTGCTGATCACATCGTCCTTCTAACACCAAACATTAGCCAAGCGGAACGTATGCTTGCCGACTTTGATAAAGCCTGTGGAAAGATTGATCTTCGACCAAATCTCACAAAAACAGTGTTCATGAAGAACGAATTGGTTTCGTATGCCCCCATTCACGCTCAACAGAACAAATATCTCCCAGTGCTCCAATTATGTCTATCTAGGTCGGGAAATCAATATGATGAACGACTTAGCTCTAGAGCTGAGCAGAAGGAAACGAGCTACTTGAGGAGCTTTGAAGACCATCGAGGATGTAGTGAAGAGAACGAAGAACGCCCGACTCCGTGCCCACTTTTTCGCCTCAACGGTACTTCCTGCTCTAGCGTATGCGTCAGAAACCTGGTCGTTGCGTCAAGCAGGATGAAAGACCACTCAGCGTTATCGAACGCGCAGTCGAAAGGACGATGCTAGGAGTATCCTGTTTCACAAAAGTAAGGAATGGGATCCAAAGCTCCGACTTGCGTCAACGATCAAAAATCGAAGATGTCGCTCTGTCCGTCAAAGAGTCGATGATAAGGTGGGCTAGACACGTAATACGTATAAATGACAACCGATAGACAAAATCCGTTACTGGGCTACTCTTGAACGCGACAGGGAAAAGTGGAAGATTTACTGGCGCCTGCTCGAGTCAATCGACGATCAATGGGACTACAGGTGAAACAGATGATACTGATGCCGTTCAAATCGTGGATGTACTTATGTCACGAGTGTGAACGCATTTCTTTTCGATAGTCACACTAGTACTGAGTTTCTCAAGGCAGGCTTCCCTTCAAAAACTGAATTTATTGCAAATGAAATGCCTTGGAATTTCGTCTACCTTTCTCATCCATAAATTTACTGTGTGCTTAAATTGCTTTTCCATAATTTTTTGTTTAGAAAGCTCGACGTCTTCATCGGGGGAACTGGAGATGTACAAGCCGCTTCACAAGCTGTCCACTTTCTCTGTCTTCTTGCTCAACATTTTAGGTCAACGCTTGAGACAATTCACTACATGGCGAACATCATCATACTCTTCTTGTTAATTCTGCTCGCTATCCTCTTGATTGCCAGACTGTATTGGGGGAAATAAGCGAACTAAATAAAAAGTGAAGACATTGTGATTTATAGCACAGCTTCGGCTTCATTGGGTTCAATGCTGATTTGTGTTCACCAGATCAATCCCTTTGACGTGTGATTGCTGATGGGAGCGTAACATAGAGAACTGGCTGAAAAAAAAACACAAAACGAGGGCATCAGTGGTGCCAGTGTTTAACACGCGAGACCCAGGAAAGGCTAGTCGTGGTATAATTTGGCCTGTATTCCAAGTTTTGCAAATATCTCAGCATCGTTGGGGTTGTATTTCACGTCGTACCCTTGCCTAAAAAGTTGTAGTAATCAGCAGATAAAAGGATAACATCAGGTGAATAGTATTCAATGCTTTCTGTTGAGTACATGGTCGTAGTCAACGATTAAGGCGTTGTTGTGTGTGTCATTTTATATTCTGCTGCCCTAATGTGAGGATGAGGCGACGTTGATACGCTTTCCAGGATGCTGCACCTTATCAATTTTCGTGGTTCTGACCATACTGCTGTTGTTATTTCTCTTTAACTAATCTAAGGACGTACACTATGGCGGTTATATTAACCGAATGTGCAATCACTCACTTCTAACGATGCTTTGACGAAGTTTAGTACATGAGGTATAGCTCATGGGTTGATCAGTGGTGGACCGTGTAATACCCTTACGTATTGAGGAAAGAGTATCATTCAAAAATCCAAGTTTATGTAGCATCGTACTTTAACAATGTCCATGATAACAGGATGGTTTTCACATGAAGTTAACCATTGTGATCAACGGCACTTTTTTTTAGATTTCACATGACCTGTCTTAACATCTATGCGGATTCCATCCCTTCTTGCATTCATTTCGTTTCCTCGCATCCATCTTCCACGAAAGGTCCTCGATTTCGTGTGTGTGTCCGGCTGCTTGAGGATTTTATCGCTTTCGCCAGGATCAATCCCTGGGAGGGATGCGCCATTGCATTCGACTTCGTTATGTATCGTTGGAGGTGACTGAATGCATATCTGGCCTTTACAACGACTCGCGGTGGCCTACCGCTGTATTGAGTCAGTGCGTTATCCTTCCAAACAACTCTGGTACCAATTTGCCGACTCCGGAGGGATGGAAGGCTTGGTGAGCCATGGGCGCAGGCATCGATTCCACGTGTGTGCCGCAGTGGCGCATCCAACCACTGCACCACACGCGCCCCGCTACGTTGATGGATAGAAAATAAAAATAGGCGAGCAATGAAATGCAAACAAAAAATGCATCACTTCGTTCTGCTGGTCGCGCCTTTACGACTTGCTCGTGATCCAGAAAAGATTCGCTTAGTTGGTGTTTTCGCAAGTTTATTTTCTGAAGTCTCGAATTGCATCAGAATGTCGTCACCAACGCAGTCTTTTGTGGGTGTGCACACACCACATATGCACAAGTACCGTCTAACTTCCACCTCTTCCGACTTCAGAAATTCTCGTCGTGACATATCGTCAACTTCGAAGGCTTGAATCAGGTAGTTCATCGAATTGCAAACGCCACATTTAAAAGAGAAACATTTAATTTCTACCTCAACTTTCGATTCAAGCGATTAGTTAATTTGTCAAATTACCTTAGAAAACTCCTATTGAAATAAACTTGAAACAAAAGAAAAGCGCAACAGTGTGCATCGATTTTCCAATGGCCTAGTTAATGTTACACTTAATGAATGTGTGTTAAAATCTTTTAGGAATAACAACTCACATAGCGCAACGAGCACCGATGAGCAGTGTATAAACGTCAGAGATCAACGAGCCGCACAAACGACAACGTTGCTCCAAGCAGGAAGCGAATTTATTCAGCTACCAACTTTTGGATAGATTAAGAGACAAATTTGTCTTTTTTGGAAAGCATATTCAAACTGTAACATGCAATTTACGAGCATTGCAACTTTCTAACAATTGCAAATACTCACCAGTATACTTCACTTAGGATTTAACCGACACCGTGGAGTATGACAAACTAACTACCTGTGAATACCTGCGCACAAGAAACAGTCAGGCTACTCAGCCATATAACCAACGAACGCGTGATACTCTTCGTGTCCTCAAAGTGAGTAGGGCGACAGAGGCAGTTCTGACAGTAAGCAAAACTCAGCACTGGTTAATCTCTTACAAGCTGCTCATTACAGGAGATAGAGGCGTAGAGTGTTTGAATACTCTCTGAATTATGATGTCAAAATCCTTCTCTTAATAAGGGATCCCTACCAACGGTTTACCGCCTCATCGTGGCTGGGAGGTGTTCCTAGGTGTCGGACTGTGATGTACACTGGGGGATTCATCCCCCTGGCAGGGTCTCCCAAGCTGAGAAGGACCCTGGTGTTTCCAATAGGAAGTCTAGCTAGGAGTAAACCAATACCAGGATCCACCACCGTCTTGGTATCAAAGTCGCATGGTAGCAAATTTCCCTCTGATCCATAAGGGCTGCGACTCCCTGTGGTAGTGAAGACCTGAGACAGACTTTGGCCCTATTCTTGCCCCTTCCTTAATTTTTGCACCTTCGTGAAAAATATCTGGACAAAAAAATTTGCCGAAAACCATTTTTTATTTTTGAATATATAAAAGACTCTGCTCGAAAAAAAATCAGCGATTAAAAATACGCAATAAGTTCTTGTGCAACTGCAAGTTATTACGTCTACGTCATTATGGCTTCAATAGTTTCTTGATCTTAATCACATTTGCACAAAAGACTTTCCAAAAATGATGATTTTGCTAAGGAAAGGTAAAAAATGTAATGCTAGGTAGATTACCAGGTGTGCTTATTATTGCATATTCGTGGGAAACAAGCCTTATACCTCTTCTCTTTCAGCACAAGTAGGTACCATACTTGTCTAGGAGGATAGTGGCATCGATTTCATGCATAGAAAGGCCACCGAAATTCATTGTATAGTCCTGACCCAGAGTGACAAATCCAGACCGTCTAGTGGTTTCTGCTGCAAGGATAACATTCTCTTAGCTTCATCATTTAAAAAGAACCCTTAACGCTCTCAAGCTATCCTAATCCATCTGTACGATCTGTTGTGCAATTAACTACCGAGTCGAATCACTCAATAACAGGTCCAAGAATATCGAAGAATGTGCAACGTACAATCCACTTATATGCAAACACTCCGACAACGCTCGCTTCATATCTATGCCAGCATATATCAAAACGTATAAGTGAAGGTAAGGCAGTGAAGAAAAGACCGAATCGTCGAGTGAATCAGCCTGAGAACAACGGAGTAGCTACCTCAAGGCAAAACTGTACGCTACGCACTTGTGGATCTGCCAAGCCTGGCGAATAATCGGTTCGATGGCTCCCTTACAGGGCAAATTTGTCAAAATGTACAGCTATGGTTCCCAGGATCGACTTTCTATTAACCTCGGCCTATTATTAAGCCAACAAGATTGTGTATCCGTATAAAAGAACACCTAGATGGCAAACGAAAACTAAGACAATGTACCCCACTAGGCACGCATAGGATACAAAAGCACAGCGGGGACGATTTTGAAGTAAAAGTCAATATCCTTGCGCAGGAGACTAGAACACCAGCGCGAAAACTTCTTGAGGCTTTTTGGATAAATGCCAAAAAACCCTACAATGAATAGCAGGGATGAATGCCCAGAGGTCACACGCGACCCGACCCCGTATGTTCGCATCAACCCCCGATGTGGGATGGTGCAGCCATCAACCCCATGCGACCACAATCAGCTGTTCCAATCTTCCCCACGGGAAGGCACGTAAAAAAAAGCGGTGTTTTCCTCGAGAAGCCGTTGACCATGTAATTACCATAGAGTTTTTCGTCTTTTTGTAAGTGTCATTGAAGCGTTTGGCCTAGTAAATTGCATGTCAGTATACCCTTCCAGACTCTGAAGAAGGCGATACTGCTGAAACGTCAGCTGCTGTTGTATTGTATTGTGTTTTTCTATGGAAGTAAATGTATGCTGTTTAACAACCTCGCGATTGCTGAACAAGAAAACGACGCATTCATGTACATCTATATTTAAGAAAATTCCAAAAATCCACGTCACACAACTTTTAGAAAATCTAATCATAATTGTACCCACACGTTTTAGTGATGGGTTGGTTGTTTTTTGCGTTCAACTCGCAATACAGGCTCTTGCTGAGAATTCTCTGCCACATTCCATCGCTTTAGTGACGACGGCGATTGTAAAGCGAACGGCAATGAGGAGCAGAATTTTATTCAGTTGGTTCTAAGTATATTATTAGAGTGGGACATTTGTATAAAGACGTATGAATATTGAGGTGTTGATGGTACACATAATTAACAATGACTGGCTTCACATTTCATACGTATGATCCCTAAAGATTGTGGTAGGGTAAAACCTCGCTACACCAAACTAGTTCTTGTGTAGTCGGCTAGTTTAGAAATGAATAGAAATGGATAAGAATCTCCTTTACAGAGAAGACTGCTAAGCATAATAAAAACGGACATGTTGCGTTATTTTGTTTGCGATTTCACTGACTCATCCACTGATAAAAAAATGTCTAAGGGTTTCCATTTGCAAGATATTAAGCGTTATAGCGATGGTGATGAAAACAACAGATGGGGCAAGAGCCGTTAGTGACTATATTATTCGGGATGTAAAACGCACAGCAGCAGACCACCCATCAGATGGCAAAGGTTCTCCACGAAAACCTTATAAGAAAGATATGATGCTCAACGAGGCCCTAGATGGAACAGAAGTCACATTCCCACCCTTGCACACAACACGAAGAGTTCGAAGATTTAATGGAGTCCGCTGAAGTCAGTCGATGATCATCGGGACAACAGTTGGCAGGTGAAAGCGGTGTTGAGGATGTATAAGTGTGCCTGTGTCACTTGCAGTCCCGTTGATCGTCGAGTGACTCGAGCGGGCGCCAGTAAATCTTCCATTTTCCCTGTCGCGTGCAAGAGTAGCCCAGTGGGTTCTGCTCGCTCTAGGGAATCGTCGAACATCATATCTTTCTTCTAGGCTCTTCGTGAAGAACTCTAACCATCGGGTCGGTGGTCTTCCTACAGTATGTTTGACATCCCGAGAAATCCAGTCACTAACGGCTTTTGTCTATCGGTTGTCATTTATACGTATTACGTGTCCAGCCCACCTTATCTTCGACTCTTTGACGGACAGAGCGACATCTTTGATTTTTTGATCGTTGACGCAGGTCGGAGCTTTGGATCCCATTCCTTACTTTTTTGTGAAACGGGATACTCCTAGCATCGTCCTTTCAATTGCGCGTTCGATAACGCTGAGTGATCTTTCATCCTGCTTGAGCAACGACCAGGTTTCTGACGCATACGCTAGAGCAGGAAGTACCGTTGAGTCGAAAAAGGTGGGCACGGAGTCGGGTGTTCTTTGTCCTCTTCACTACATCCTCGATGCTCTTGAAAGCTCCCTCAAGCCGCTCGTTTCCTTCTGCTCAGCTCTAGCAACTAAGTCGTTCGTCATATTGACTTCCCGACCTAGATAGACATAACTGGAGCACTCGGAGATATTCGTTCCGTTGAGTGTGAATGGGGCATAGGAAACCAATCCGTTCCTCATGAACATTGTTTTTGTAAGATTTAGTAGAAGACCGATCTTTCCACAGGCTTTATCAAAGTCGGCAAGCATACGTTCCGCTCGGCTAATGTTTGGTGTTAGAAGGACGATGTGATCAGCAAAGCGAAGATGATGTAACTGCCGACCATCGATTTCCACTCCCATATTATCCCATTCCAATGTTCGCATGACGTTCCGGAGGGTGGCGGTAACTAATTTTGGCACGACGGTATCGCCTTGCCTAACCCCTCTTTTGACGTCAATGTTAATAACGATGTAGAATGGTGATATCTTGGCAGTGAAATTTTTGTACAGCTCACGAAAAACCTTTATGTACTGAGTAGTTACTCCTTGACTATTAAGGACTTCTATGACTGTTTCTTCTCTATTGAATCAAAGGGCTTCTGTAAATCGATGAAAGTGAGACAGAGCGGTCTTTTGCACTCTCGTGATACTTCAATGAGCCTCGTTATCGTGTGGATGCAGTCCATTGTACTAAGTTCTTTTCGAAACCCTCCTTGCTCACATGGCTGTCCTTCGTCCAGTGTGCTGTCAATCCTGTTTACGATGACTCGAGTGAAAAGTTTGTAGACGAGAGACAGCAAGCAAATGGGGCGATAGTTGCCGACGTCGTGTAGGTCAGCCTTCTTGAACAATAAGACGGTCTTGCTGCTCTTCCACTTAGTGAGGACCTTGCGTTCAGACAGGTAACGTGTTAAGAGCCGAGCCAGTGTGTTTACGAGGACTGGCGGAAGGTTCTCCAGATGTTCTAATCTTATCCTGTCCTGACCTGGTGCTGTTCGATTTTTCACCGACGAAATGGCATGTCGGATTTCGGAAGGGAGAACCGGTGGTACAACATATCCTTCCTCCTTTATTTCATATGACGGAAGGTGGACGTGGTTATCGGAAAAATCTATATAGTACTCGTGAATGATTTTCTCCATTGCCTTTCTGGACGCTGTAACTGTTCCGTCCGGGCGTCGCAGTGCAGTCATCTTGGTCTTGTAATTGGCGAAGCTTCGGTGGGTTTTGCGAATGCTTTCCCCAGCCTCTGCAGTGTGAACCATTACTGCTGCTCTTCTCTCTTTAGGATCTTCTTTCATCGCCTGTCTGCGTTGTATTTCAAATTCAGACGTTAGTTCTCGTTTGCCTGCAGCTCGTGCGATTCCACGCTGGCGTACTAGCTCGAGTTTTTCTGTAGACATACGTCTCTTGGTGACTTTCGAACTCTCAGCTTTCATAGCTCTAACGTGAAGATGTTGAATGAGCCGATCGTATCCTTCGTCGATGTTATCGACAAGGGCATCTTCCCAGCAGCCGACTAATGAATCGAATAAGTCCTAGTTTACGGTGGTTCCTGTACTTCGGTTTTTGAATTTAGTGACTTTTTTCTCCTTTCCGCGAGAGATGGAATCTTGCACGAAGGAGACGGTGATCTGATCCCGTGTAGAATTTTGGGATAGCATCGACATCGGTTAGGCAAAGCCTTCTATTTACTATGATGTGGTCTATTTCGTTATGGTACTCTCCATTGGGAGACTCCCACGTCCAGCGTTGAAGGTGGGGCTCTTGGAATTGCGAGTTACCATGTATGGTCTTGGTCGCCGTGATAAACTCAGAGAGCCGCTCACCCTGTTCGTTCTATTCTAATCCGTGGGTCCCAATGTGACGTCCTTCAGACCTTCTTCTTGGGCCAATCTTGGCGTTGAAATCTCCAATTATGTCCTTGAGGAATGTGGGGTCTTCTCTGAAGAACTTCTCCAAGTCCATATAGAACGCTTCGATTTCTTCTTCGTCGTAGTTTGATGTAGACGCGTAAGCGACTAAGACTGTCAAAGCCGGTATCCACATCATCCAGCCGGTATCCATTGATCCACATCTTTTTAAGCGTAAACGCCCGATTCGGGTTGTAAGCTATTCGAATGAACCGATGATCTAGTAATTCGAAATATTCCGAAATTTCTTGAATTATCGAACTGATTTTATTTAAAAAAAATAAGCAACGTCGTCATCAGTAATTCTAGGGAGAATGGTTAAATTAATAATCTAACACGACACTGGTATAAAGTTTTGTTTCGCAAAGGTTTCGAAATTCTTTGCCTTCTTCAGAACCGCACTGACTTGAGCTACTCGTCTTCGTCAAGTGGGTTTCCGTTGTAGCATCGAGTCGAAACCAGTGGAGTGACGCAGTGGCTGCAATGAAGTATACTCAATCGGCGATGCCCTTTGGTGCAGGACCGTTTTCGACTGGCCAATTATCAGCCGACAATAGTTTGATTCCATTAGGGGATTGCATTCTGTAGTTTTCGTCATGCCGTCTAGCTCATAGCGGTTCAATTATATTTAAATCCATGCAGTCAATTTTGTAATAACCTTGGGTAACCTGGAAACCCGGTTAGCTTATTTCACAAGCGACTACCGACACGACTCCA
>JADANN010000220.1:147500-158612 GCA_018806985.1 Angiostrongylus vasorum
GATTCAGAGAAACAAAGACACCTAGCGTTCTTTGGGAAGAATGACAAAATTTGTTCGACTGAATTACAACCGCTCCTTTGAAACGATGCAAACCGAAGCCACATTGTGTGAATACTAGTAAACCAATTGTCAAAACTGACCGCTACGAACCTTTTCTAGTCTTTCCTTTTGTGTAAGAAAGTACGAATTTTGATATAGCAAACCGAGCACCACTCGATGACATCAAAATGGCAACCTGTCATTTATAGGTAGAATTTCTAAGACACAGGACATGCAAATGACAAAGAGAAAAGAAGTGTAAGAATAAAGGACACGACAATACTTATGCATACTGAAGCCACACAATGGTACAGTCAGTAAAAGCTCATCATGACATTAATGAAACTTCAGGTCGATGTTTTGAAATAGAATTATGTGTAGCGAATTATTTCAGCTGCTTTTTATACACCAGTGATTGCGCTTGATTATCTCTCAATCAATGAACTTACACCGACTATACTTTCGTCTTTGCTCAGTCTACCATGAAGTGGTGGCAGCAAAAGTCTAGCCTAGACATTTTGTCCAAGAACTTTTCGAAAATGAAATAACATTAGAAAGAAAACCAACAATGAGAGTTGCTGAACACGTGAAGACAGGTGCTGACGGGGCGCACAAGACCGCCGTAGCGTAACGAGTCGTAACCGAACTGATGGTGCTACGTGGCTGGAAGGTGCAAAGACGAGGTGGTATCGGTTGATTCATTTCGCTCACTTGACGACTTTGTATCAGCTGCGAATTTTACAACCACGATGGTTAGTTCAATTCATTTGCAGTCTTCCACAGTTTTCCTTTTACGATTCGCTACTCCCCGTGGATAAAATTTGCCCACAGATTTTAAAACAAACACGTTTTGGTGTGAAAGAAAATTAAAGGCGACACATCTGCACAAATCGAGCAAAACTATCCCTCATCAGTGTAGCAGTCTAAGTAAAAAAAACAACCAAATTTCAAGTATTACCAGCATATTAACGCAAGCAACACAACACACTACCATCTTGTCGAGAATAAGACTAGCTTTTTGTAGTAAAAAGATTTGGTCTTTCTAGAGGATTGACGTCTGGGGAAACTGGAAGTATGGAATATTAAAAGAAGCTTATTGGTTCCATTAAGCACGGACACAAATTCGCAATGACTTTTCAGGGAAGAGTGTTTTTTTGTTGTGTTCGCGAGAGTGAGGAGAAAGGAAACTGGCGAACTGGTGGCATACGCGGTACGAAAGAATGCCCGTCGTTTCTTCCATTTCCAAACACTTTGTTTAAAACTGTACGGATTTTCATTGTCATTACAGGACCTTTATTCAGATTCGCAACGGTATAGATGCCGACATCCGAAACATCGTCGCGCAGGGGAATAGACAACCAAGTGAGTTTCCGGAGATTGTTGCAGTTGTAATAATCACTGTATGAGGTGAACTGAAATGTCGGACAACGCTGACGTATCACCAGAGAAATCAAAAAGATGGTGAAATACTGTATAGGTAGACGTAGCGAACGATAGATTTTCAGCTAATCGTAAACGTCACTCACACACAGACGAGAGTCCACTTGGTTTCATTAGTGGAACCATGGAAGTTCACATAGGCCTCGGCAACATAACTATCAAGGGGGGCTCATTCTTGTTCAAGTAGAACGTTTGAAAGAGTAGTGCCAAAGCTGGTAAGCTCTATTTTTGGGTGTCTTGGGACGCAGGTGCTGTAAATTCTTCTCAGTAAATCATGTGGACGAAGTACAAGTCCAGTTGCTTACCTAAACATCATTTTCAGTTTCTCTCGCAGATCATTGCGTAATTTTCCGTTTATTCCCATCAGTGAAGCATCGCCCAAGTCAGTTATTGAAGGAAATTTCAATTATTAGTAGCCAACCGAAAAAAAGCAACACACTGTAGACTACTAAGTTGTTGAAAGAGGTTTTAGTCCACTAGATAGTTGAAATTCGAAGAGAGTGGAAGTAAGGAATATCAATGAAGCACATCTATTTCTTTAAAGACAGACACAAATTCGTGATGGCTTTTCAGGAATCCGAGTTCATTGTTTCGCTCTCGTATATTAGGCAAGAGCATACGAAGGAGGTTCTAAGACTCGCGGTACGAAAGACTGTCTGTCGTTTCCTCAATAACAGTTCTTACCTTTTTTAAACACTATTTTGAAAATGTCACCGCTTTATTGTCATAATAGGACCTGTGTTCAGGTCCATCACGGTATAAACTTTGCCGTTCAAAGCCATGTCGTGGTGGGGATCGACGACGATGTAAGTTTTCGGGAATTGTTGAAATTTATAATAATGACCGTATGAGGTAAACTGGAATATCGGATGAAGCATATATATCACCATAGGAACCAAGAAGGCAGTGAAACACTGCATGGAGAGACGTAACTAACGAAAAATGTTCACCCAATCGGAAACACCACTCACACAGAAGCGAGCGGCCACTTGCTTCAGGACTGGAACTAACCGGGTTCACATTGGCCTTCGTGTACATTACTGGTCCACTCCTTAGTCTACGATCTCTGAAAGGAATCTCTGCATTTGCTTCGACGCTGTTCAACGTTTTTTATTGGACATTCGCGACAGTCTTATAGATGCCAGCATGGCACAAATATGGTATACAGAACGGTTCCACTGTTAGAATCTTACTTGAGCAATCGTTGTGCCTCACACATAACTCCCTAGCACACGTGTGCAGATATTGTCATAAAGAGCTTAAAGAGAGCTCCCAATCTATTTCGTAGGGTAAAAGCGAAGAACTTCTGGTCACATTTTACGTGCAAGATACGCATGCCAAAGGTCCTCCACTTATTAGGAATTCTTTGTTTGGACCTAAGTTATGATACTCATTCTGAGAACCGCGTATATTTTATGGCTTCAATTCCTAAAGAAATCAGCTACGACGTCATCGTTATAGCAACTGTTATTGAATTTATGGTTTGAAACATGCAAGAAAAATACTGGAAGAGTGGTGAAATTGGTGGAAAAAAAGTAGAATACTCAAGAATAGTTTTTCTCTGCTTTTTTACTTAAGGTGCCATCAATAGCTAACGAGACTGTAGCAAAGCAAGTTTTCTTGCGTATGGAGCAAGCACCTATTGTCACCCTTATTAACTATGTTACAGTATGACCGCTCTTCTGTTCTATTTTCTCACGAGGAAATTCCTTACTAGAGGTGGTTATATTACAAAAAATTTCATGATTGGGAAACCAAACCCCATTCGGCACAATTTCCTAGTCTGTCAACGAGCAATCCGTTGTCTTAGGACAACCTAGTCATATGAGGAACAGAGTTCGTTCAAATGCTTTTCGACATAAACGATTTGCGTTCTTCTTAGATAATCATTGCTTCAGACAAACATAGTAGAATTTTAATCTAAATGTCGGTTATTTATCTAGTGGTCAGCGAATAACAACGGGAGATGTCGATAGGAACAGCAGAACATCTTGAGCACTTCTCAAGCGCTTGAGTGTCTTTGTGGCAGCCAGTGAAGCTTTTCTATTGGTGATAAATGTCAGCCATATGATTGAAATGACAGCATTAGTTTCATGATGTTCCTTCTGTATTCCCGAATACATTAAGACCTTGGTTTTGGGTTATTACGCTACCTGTGGACATTCGTCTTTCCGGTCCATCTTTGGTTTTTGAAATTTATCTAAAACGGCTCAAGAGTCTTACGCCTTGATGTTTTTGATTCTTGGATCCTGATGCGCTAGAATCCTCACATTCACTTCAAAACCATCGTGATTGTGCTGTTGTGCCCTGCGTGTTCCTAAAGCAGTGCTTTAGCGAACTAGATCATCTTTTATGCGGGCCCAAAGTGGTCTAACCGTTTGCTCAATGTATTCGTTACTGCATGGTTTACACCTGATCAAGCGTATTGTACATGAACTCATTAAATCTCAATCTCTCCTCTTCGTGCAGTTCAGAAAAAATGTATGATCTAACGGGAGACGAGGGATTGTAATGTGGATCAGGCACAATTTACTTGATCACGTCTAAGGTATGCGGCGAGGAATACAATGGGGAAACGAGTAGACCACATTGTTTCCGCATAAAAGAACGTCTAGATGGGAAATTTAAAATTCGTCAAAGCACGCCTCTAAGTACACATAGGGCACAAAGCACAATGGCGATGATTTTGAAGTGACCGTGCGCATCCTGGTGCAGGAATCAAAAACATCAACGCGGAAGTCATGAGGCGTTTCGGACAAATTTCAAAAAATCCAGGGACGAACAGGAAAGACGAATGCCTCACTATCATACGTGACCTGGCGCCTTATTTCAAAATGATACTTTAACCTCTGGGTGGATCTCGCTCACGACCCCACGTGAACAACGCCTGGGCCAGTCCCACTCGCTAACATCACGGTGAGTAGCCTTTCAGTATGACCGTAGCATCCTAACCCACCATCTATTTAAAACTTTGATCTTCATTAATACTTTAGCCTTTTTACACCGAATAACTAAAGTATTCTAATATAAAATACGTCCAGGCTCTGAGGGAGGCGAAATCGCCGAAACGTCAGCCATCGACAAACAACACCAACAACAGCGACAACGTCAACGAGACACCTATACCAACCTCGGATCAGCTAAAGAAGATCAGTTTATAAGATCACATAAATAAATATATCGGCTATTTATGCCGAGTTTTTATGGAAAGTCGGTCTTTTGAGTTATTGAGAGCAGAACTGAGGAGTAATGTAAGAGGTTAAGTTAGCAAATCCCTATCTAAGATTATCTTGAGGCTTCGCTTCCTCGATCTTCAACATTTCGTTTCATTAAGAGAAAACAAAGAGAATGTGGTGTGCAGGAAACGAATACTTTGTTTCTCGTAATGAGCCCAAACATCGTGCACTTTTATTCATTGCATCCCATATCTTGGAAAACCACGTGAAGTTTTGCAAGTGTTTTTCGAGGCCTGGCGTTGAAATCACAGACGAAATTTGATGATATAATGTTCCTAACAAAGTTTCTTCTACTCTTTATAAAAACGCTTCGGTTTCTTCGTGGTTCGCGGCCTAGGTGATGGAAATGGTAAGAACTGCCTTTGTTTCACATTTGTTAACTGTCTGATTCGGTTGTTGAATGTCCAAGCAAGTGTTGAAAAATTGGCAACATCTCTATTGTATTTTGCTTTTTCATTTTCTGCCTTTTTAAATCCTTTATGAGTTAAGCCTAAGCGGCCGTGCATTGTTTGCTGGTATCTATAAGGAGGAGTGGTCTTGTAAGGCCTCCAATTTAGGTAATTCTCTGTGGAGTGTGGATTTAAAATATAGGAGGGCTTTCATGTGTTTTCTTTGGCTGATCGGCACATTCTCTTGAGAGTGGTATCTCCCAAGTATAATTGACATTCCAAAAGTATCGCAAAAAATAATTTCCCTTTCAACGTAAGAGGTGATAGACATCCCATCAGATTGTTGATAGCCGCTACTTGTTTGACAATTGATTGTTTAGTTGGTTATGGTAGCCGCTGCTTGTTTGACAAATGATTGTTTAGTCGGTTATGGTATACTTGGATGTTTAAATTGGAGCAAAAATTCATTTTCTTCCGAATGCCACTCTAGACAGACGTTTGGTCTTTGACTCGATTACACGGCTCAGGCTCACAGTGCGTTTCATTCTTCCGGTTTCAACAGATTTCTGCTAGATTGCTCTAGGAGGAGAAAAGCACTGACTTCATAAATCGGTAGACCACCGGTAACCGTCGTACGTGCCAGATACGCATTCGATGAACTCTAGTGATGCTGTTTATTGCGAATAAATAGGGTGTGAAGGAGGAAGCTCTTAGCGTTGTTCAATCCTTGAGGAATGCGCAAGGGATTCGACTTCATTAAGCAACGTTGAAGGTAATTGGGTATATATCTGGCTTTTTACAATGATAGAAGTCGCCTGCCGATGTATCGACTCAGTTCTGCTGACCTCCCAGAGAAGTCTGATACCGATCTGAGGCCGTCGGCCACGAAGGGATGGAAGACTTGGTGAGCCTGGAGCTTGAGGATCCATCACATGTGTATTGCAATGCAATTTTTGCATGGTCAAATATACAAGCCTATATAAGCAGGATTTGTAAAATTTTGTGATTCTTTACAGGGTTCTGCTCCGGAAAATTCCGTTCACAGCTGCAGAATTTCACTCCACTGAAATAATTACAACTACACGCTGATTATTTTCTCTGTTCCATTGTTTACGTTATTTACTTTTTTTACGAATCTTACTTGTTGTCTCTCTTTTTATTTAAGTAAATATTCTGCTGTATACTGAATATTCTTCACTTATATACAGGAAAACTTTTCAACCAAGTTACACTTTGGTGTTCTTAGCAGGTGAATAATTCACTAATGTGCTCAGAGCGTGCAAATTGCTTAAAGCAACGTTTCACACTTCCATTGAGTTTCGTTGAACTAAGCGATGAAGCTGCTCATGTGAGACGCCCTTTTGTGTTCCATTCAGATTGAAAGACGGTCAGTGATATGTAGGCACCACATCCTCTTTTTTTCCATGCTGGAAGATTCATCATTTGGTGAAGAAGCCAGTTTTTCGATGACTGACGACAGTTTCTCGATCACCAGAGTAGGGAGTCTTATTAATTAATAGAAGGGACTCTTTTCCGTCGTATGAATGACATTTGTTTTCCTGACTCTGTCTGGTAAAATTTAAATGTAATTGAAGCCAGCTTTCAAACGATTGGTGGCGATGTTTACGTCCCTAAAAGCGCCAGGTGCAAACAAAAACAACATATTGGATAACACCATTGTGTCCTGTCGGACGAAATCCCTCCTGCTCATTTGTTTCCATTTGCGAAGTGTGGCACTCTAAGCAGTGAAGTGGTGGAAACATATACCACGAGATGCATAAAATTAGAATTCCACTCTAGTGAAATAAGAGAATTTCACCCTGTAGGCAAAGACTTCCATATTCAAATGCTTTATATTGCATTTGAACGACTTAGTATAGTGAGTCTGCTCGATCGTGCTTTAGTTCCTGTGACCAATATCACAGTCACAAAATGATCACTTGTTGTGGTGTTTGTCTGCCCTGTTTCCGCATCAATATTTGGGCCGGACCTCAACCCGCCTAGCACTTAGCCCCCATTTGCCTAATTGACCATATATCCTAGGATGACGCTTATTTCCCACCACTTCTACCTAATTTTTACGACACACTGTCTCCGTTTTGTTGTTTTTCTTAGTGATAAGGTAATGAAGTTCTAAGACGACCATCTTTCAATAGATGCAATGGATAGAAATCAGTGTGGTCGGTCGTTAAAAAAAAGAAGTGGGAACGAAGGGCACTGGATCATGGTACTTAGTTTCTTGATACTTGAACGGCCCGTCCTCACTAGTTGTGCATTCCCCAGCATAATCACCACTTTTCGGAGATTTGCTGGTTATGCCATTGCAGTTCCCTGGAATCCCGAGGACAGCCTGGCCAAAGTCTGCCCCGGATCGTTACCGCGACAGGCAGTCGCAGCCCTTGTGGATCAAAGGGAGATTTGCCACCACGCGACATTGATACCAGGACGGTGGTGGACCCCGGTATTGGTTTGCTCTTAGCTAGGCTTCCTGATGGAGACGCCGGACTCCTCAGCTTGGGAGACCATGCCGCGGGGACCAATCACCTCGCTGAACATCGCAGTCCGACACCCAGGAACACCTCCCAGGCACGGTGAAGCGGTAAACCGTTGGGATGGGATCGAGGTAGTTTGATTCAGTGTTCTTTGCGGTTGCTATTGGTTTCATTATTTTCTGTGATGAAGCTGTTGTATAAGATAATCACTTGTAAATATTTTCACTCTCTGTTTGTGAAGAGAGCGCGTGTGGCACAGTGATCCGACAGGCCCTGCAACACACGTGGAATCGATCCTCGCACCCATGGCCCACTAGCCTTCTATCCCTCCGGGATCGAAAATCGGTACTAGAATTCTGTCTTCTGGAAGGATAGCAGGACTGACTCTATACATCAGTAAGCCTCCATGAGTCATTGTAAAGGCCGGATATGCATTCAATCACCTGCCAACGATGCTTAATGAATTCGAAAGCATGGCTCATCCCTTATGGATTGATCTACACCCAGAGCTTTAGAGCATTTTTTTATTTATGCAGAAGGTTCGAAAGACATTTGGTTCCCGTTCGGATCACCTGGTGGCGGCACACCGAGTTGGATATTTGAAGCCATATCAATTGGCGCTGAGTAGATTATAGAGACTTGCTGTTTGATAGTTTCATTACATTTTTTCTCGCTCATTTTATCTAACTACTTTTTTATTTTCTTCTTGTAGAAACACTGAGTTTTATTTCTTTCTCTTAGATATTCGGGGTTGGGTTGTATGGCGACTAATGATACAATGTAGCGGAAAGCAAGGTTATGGTTCGATCCATTCCCAATGTTCTCCTCCAGTTCAGCTACGAACCTCTTAGCTCGGCTATCTCTAATGTCGATAGGAGAATCTATCCCAACCAGCATTCTATGACGTTAACAGGAAATATAGAGTCCTCAAGAAACAGCCGAGACAACACGCAAAGTGTTCGAAAAACGTTGTGGACGTTGAGCGGACGGAAAAAAGAAACGAATGCAAGAGACGGCGGAATCCGAAACTAAATGTAATGACGAATCATGTAAAATAAATGAATTTATTTATTTTAACGTTGTGTTAAGAAAAATTGTTCAATATAATAATTAATCTTCTTAATAGCCGGCATCAATCAATGATCAGGTGTCGATCTTGGTGACTTTCGAACTCTCAGCTTTCATAGCGCTAACGTGAAGATGTTGAATGAGCCCATCGTATTCCTCGTTGATGTTTTCGACAACAGTATCTTCTCAACAGCCGACTAATTAGTTGAACAGGTCCCAGTTTATAGTGGTTTGGGAAATTCGTTTTTTGAATTTGGCGGCTCTTCCTTGTTTCCGCAAGAAATCATATCTTGCACGAAACAGGCGGTGGTCTGATCACGTGTATTATTTTGGGACAACAGTGAAATTGGTTAGGCAAAACCTTCGTTTTACTATGACGTGGTCTACTTCGTTATGGTACTCTCCACTGAGAGATTTTCATGTCCAGCGTTGAGGGCGGGGCTTTGGAATTACGAGTTACCATGTCTTGGTAGTCATGATAAACTCAAAGAGCCGCTCATCCTGTTCGTTCCATTCTAATCCGTGGGTCCCAATGTAGCGTTCCTCAAACGTTTTTTCTCGGTCCAATCTTGGTGTTAAAATCTCAATTGATGACCTTGAAGAATGTATGGTCTTCTCCTTAGAACTTCTCCACGTCCATATAGAACGCATCGACTTCTTCTTCGTCATAGTTCCATGTCGGCGCGTAAACGACGAAGATTGTTATAGCCGGTATTGATCCACATCTTCTCAATCGCAAACGTCCGATTCGGGTTGTTAGTTGTTCGATTGAATCGATGTTCATGGCCAAACTCGTAATGACGAGAACGCCAACGCTCCCATCTTCTCTACTGTCGCATGTTCCGAGGAACATTTCTTCTCCGGTGTCATAGACGGCATATTCTTCTTGTTAATTCTGCTCACTATGCTCTTGTTTGTCAGACTGTGTTGGTGGAAATAAGCGAACTAAATAAAAGTGAAGACACTGTGATTTACAGCACAGCTTCGGCTTCATTGGGTTCAATGCTGATTTGTGTTCACCAGATCAATCCCTTTGACGTGTGATTGCTGATGGGAGCGTTAAATAGAGAAGTGGCTGAAAAAAAAACGCAAAACGAGGGCATCAGTGGTGCCAGTGTTTAACACGCGAGACCCAGGAAAGGCTAATCGTGGTATAATTTGGCCTGTATTCGAAGTTTTGCAAATATCTCAGCATCGTTGGGGTTGTATTTCACGTCGTACCCTTGCCTAAAAAGTTGTAGTAATCAGCAGATAAAAGGATAACATTAAGTGAATAGTATTCAATGCTTTCTGTTGAGTGCATAGTCGTAGCTAACGATTAAAGCGTTGTTGTGTGTGCTATATTCTGCTGCCGTAATGTGTGGATGGGGACAACGTTGAAACGCCTTCCAGGATGCTGCACCTTATCCATTTTCGTGGTTCTGACCATGCTATTGTTGTTATTTCTCTTTAACTAATCTAAGGACATACACTATGACTCGCTCTGCTTCAAATGCGAATTGTGTCCTAACCATTCCTATAGCTCTCTATCATTGTGGGTGTTTGTGAACATTACAGTGTAACCGTCGTCTGGTTTAGTTTCGGTATTGGTTCAAAGAGCTTAATTTTTTCGGTAGTTAATGTTGTCTAACTATTGTTGTTCCTTCCCATCCACCAACCAAACGAGCTGCTCTATTATACCAAGCTCGTGTTTGCTCATTGAAGAGCAACTGTGAATTATCCATCAATGCGGAGGTTACTAGAAGCAATTCGGCCTAGGGAACTGCACTTTAATTCACGTGGACTTTTACCGATGACAAGGAAACTGCTGGATATTCCATCATCCCAATAGTCAATGACAGTGTCCTATTCTTATAGCATACTGCTCTACACATCATTTTCGATTACATTTAAATCTGCTTGTCATCAGGAATGTTTTACAGATAATCCGAAGCAAAATTTTTCCACCTCGATTTGTCGACAGGAACAGGAAAACTCGAGAATGACAATGAGAAATTATGTGCGGCTATCGGCACCGCAGATCCTGTTAATGTACAACATCTATCACAGTTCGTGTTACTCACACACTACAGAGGAGTTCAGGACCGCTTACCACCCTTCCAAGCCGGTGTTCCTCTCTCTAACTGTTAAAACGGCTTAAAGCTGGATGCACAAATGATTGCGACGAGAAATGAACTAAAAAAAGTTTAATGCTTCTTTGAAACTGTTGATACAACAGAGATAGCGCCGTAGACGTTTATTCATTCACTATGAAGCAATCTATATTAAAGGCAACGATCGACACGCCTTACAAAATCGAACTTAAATGTAAATTTTCGATTTAAAATTTGAGCGAACCAGTAACACATAGGTGTGGCGAGTACAAAGAATGATGAACTGCCACAAATAGCACAAAGTAATAACTAAAATAAACACGTGATTTTTCTTTATGGACATGTCCACACATGA